>SKCR01001328.1:0-143307 GCA_019454045.1 Zanthoxylum bungeanum | reverse complement strand
TAATTTTTTTTTTTAGTAATAAAATTATTTGTGCTTTTTTCAAATCATGAGTAGCTAATTTCATACTGCTAGGGTAATAAGTGAAGCTTTTAACATGAAAATTTGATTAATCTTATTTATATTATAATATATAAATTGTAATCTAATGATTAATATTTAATTTAAATATGAATTAATTATTGACAAACTTTGTTACCGCCTATATGACTAGTTTTATTTATTTGGTGTAATTGAGTACCTATCTGGACTTGTTATAGACAAAAGCTATCACCGCCTTTATGGCTAGTTTTATTTGTTTTGGCATAATTAATTCTTGAATTAAATTAACTGGGTAATAAAAATAATTTATATATTATAAAAATTGAGATTTCTAAATTTGAAATATTAAAATTGGATCATCTATCCTCAACATTTTATTTTATTGTTACAGTCCAATTCACAAATTTGTCAACCATTTCAAAGAAATCAGTCTTATTATTTTCACTAAAATTATTATTTTATCTTATTAAATTCATTCCTTGTGGATCGACCCCAGACTTATCAAGTTATTTTATTAATTCGACACTCTTATACTTAGGAGTAAATAATCATTTTTTGAGTGTCTCAATAGCGTACCTTGTGATATGTTTTTCCTTTGTCGAACACCTTTGAGCTTTATGGTTTTTCCATGTTTATTGTGAACCTATATTAAAAGATTTAAACTTGAGAAACAATGTCTTTACCTAAACCATAGAATTAGTGGAGCATTGCATTGTCTATCATTTCAATTATTTGGGTGTGTAAGAAATAAGTTTAAGGGAGTTTGGATTTTTACTATGGCTATGAATGGTGAAATGGAACATGTTTTTCATTTTTAGTTCGTGATTTCCATTGTTAATTTGTTTCCATAGTTAAAAAACGAATCATAATTTATTTTCGTTGTTCAAAATAGTTGTGTGAGGAAAGAAGAAAGGAAGTGATGAAGGAGTTGCTTTTGACATTACAAATGTCCATGAACGTGATATATAAAAGGAGGATTAAATACTTTGAAGCCAAGTTTTAGAAGCTGGGGAATGGAATGTCTGGTTTTACATTTCTTATATATTTTTCTCCACTGGTTTAGATGGATTTTAAGTTGCACTCCGAAATATTTCCATCCATGACCCGGACCTTGTTATAATCCTTGAAAAGCCCTGATGATTCATGTTATGCATGTGATCCCAGTGGTGGAGAATGAGAAGAGATGGAAGCATGTGGTAGATCATTTCCATTGGAATTAATTTGAGTGAAGACATACCCTTTAATTACGTGGGAGTTGAGAGTTAATTTTTGTGAGGGTCTATAGGTTTAGTTTACTCTATCTTCAAGTGTAAATGATTGTTGCTTAGAAAACTTATTCATGATATGCTATGAGTGTTGAAAAACTTGGTTACTCTTTTCTTAATGACATTGCAATTATGGTGTTTTTGGGAAAGTGAATTTGAGTTTTGCCTGAGGATGAGAAAAGTTTAAGTGTGGGGGATTTTGATGAAAATACAAAGTGTTATATTTTTCTCCGTTAATATTTAGTATTTTATACTTATTTTGTGCCTAAATAAGTTTATTATTTTCATTTTTATTTAAGAAGAAATTGAATGCTTTAAAGGTAAACAAGTCTAATTGGCTAATTATTAGATAGCTTTGATGATGCTAAGTAATCTAGGCATAACTTTCTCATCCGAGCTCCAATTGCCATTAACTGAGAGTGTGAGTGACGTTCGTCGGAGGTTCGAACGAACCAAGGCAGTAGTTTAACATTTGAGCAGCATGCGATGGAGGTTAGAATTAACTAAAGAAGTGTCTGGATGCTTGAGAAGTGGGCAACAGAGCGTTCGAACGAAAAGTGTGGGATTTGAGAGCTGACTTCCATTTTAAGTATTTTTCCATTTCTTTTTGGGTTTTGAAAAGTCTATATCACTAGGATTAGGTTAGAAAATTATTCACCTATAAAATGAGACTTAAAAAACTCAATATGGAGAGGAACCAAGAATTCTTATTTGAGTTTCTATGATGGCTATGTGTGGCTAGATTTTTATGCTTGGTCGAAGGAAACTAAAGCCTTGGATCGATAAAACTATGAGATATAATTTATTTCCGTAGTTTAATTTATGCTTTGAGTATATAATGTTCTTCCATGCTTAATTTCATGATTGTGTCTTTTGATTGCTAGGAGGTCTACAAGTTTATTATTCATTACAATCTATTGCTAGTTAGATATCAAATATGTAATTGTTTTATTCATCTAACATAAAATGCAACTACGGTTTAATGATTCGTTCCATCAGAAATTATTAAACTTTATGAAGAATAATGACTAAATTAAATATAATCGCTTATGTTAGTGTTGTTTAGCTTTATCGATCACTCTAATTCTTAAGGTTGCCACTAGATTAAACCTTAGCACTTGTCTCAAGCTTAGCAGTCAAGATTAATTAGATCGCTTGTTTTCTAATTAAAAATGACTTAGTAGAGATAGGAAAATAATTCCAACGCTGTATATTTAAAGTGTGAATTGATCTATATATTTGCGTTAATGATCAGTTTAATATTCCAAAAGTAGAGGTTGACCTAGACCAAGGCTTTTTTTCCTTCTTGATTGATTTTATTATTTTTCCTTCTTGATTGATTTTATTAATTTGATTTTAATTATTCTTTAATTATGTTTATTTAAATTGTTTACTTTAAATTCCAAATCCCGATATTCCTTTTTATTCACTTGGCATAAACTAGACTAGATATTCCTCGTAGGAAC
Organism: Zanthoxylum bungeanum; assembly: GCA_019454045.1. NCBI lineage: Eukaryota > Viridiplantae > Streptophyta > Magnoliopsida > Sapindales > Rutaceae > Zanthoxylum > Zanthoxylum bungeanum. The sequence continues at coordinate 140,537 of SKCR01001328.1, read as the reverse complement.
GATCCTCACTCACACCATTACATATTTTTTAAAGTTTATGTTCTAATTATGGTTGCCTGCGATAGCACAACATATATCTATGTAAAATATCCCCAGGTACATACCAAACCATGTACCCATTATATGTAGTTATTAATCAGGATTGCTACACCGACTTCACATTTGTAAATCAAAGGATATAGCCTGCCATGCAGAAGTTTGTAGTACATTCAGGATTAAGATCAATCCATATATGATCATCTATTACACTAGTATGAATTTCTTTTTTATTGAATATTAAAAGAAATTTATTTTTGTTTAGATCCAGTCCAATATGATCGCTTCATATAAGGTGCCTCCATTCCAATGTCACTACATGAATGATCCCGAACTAAGGTCGTCATATAATTATAGAATAAATTGCAGTTGTAAAAAAACTACAAATAAAATACCCTTATTGGTTTTCTCTCTACAAACTATTTTAGATTACTAATTTAAGATGTAAATATCCTTGTGTATAACACTTATATATATAGTCTGAAAGTACATTAGTAACCAAAGACATACATGATAATTTATAATATGCGAATTTTAAAACAAATAGTTTTAAAATAACTATTTTTATTTTAAAATAAAGGAATACATCCCAATGACATACATGACAATTTATTTATTAAAATAACTATGTTTATTTATTACATGATGCTTCAGGGCAAACATCCCAACAGTCTCCCACTTGTACTATAGAAAATGAGACGTATCACATAATCTTAGACCTGTTTGGCGACCTTCAAAATATTTATCAGTGAAGGTTTTTGTAAATGAATTAGCCAAATTCTCTTCAGCTATTTCTTGATGATAACATCTCCCATCTGCACTATCTTTCTAATGAGATGATATTTTATTATGAATAAAATTTAGTAGTTTCATCAATATAATCTTTAGTATAACTATGAAACTGTAAATAGTCCATAAAATGAGTTGTTGTAATATAGTTACAAAAGAATCATAATGGATAATAAGAAACATCACAACATAACTCATTCATAAAATTATTCCTAGTCAAGGTTTGCATACTTGGTCAGTTAGTACACCTGTGAGACTAGTACATATTATAAATTGGAATAGATCCAATGGTTTATCTTAGTTAACCATGAGTCTTAGGGAGATACATATAGACATGTAGGTTTTTATTGGATATATATTGAATGACACATTTGAATATTCCAAATTGATGGTGCATCAATGTCTAAAGGAATCTTCTCGAGTCGACTATGATATTAGTTCTTTTCACTTAAGATACCACTATAAATATGTAGGATATTATCCACACTTTGATGGAAGTCACGTCAAAGTTTTTTTAAGATTAGATCTCCGCCCCTTCGTTGGGTGTGGATTGATACTTGCGATATCCTGTGATGCATCCAGATAGGATTTGTCAGTCCCGTGTATGCGATTTAGGTATCTACTCAGTGATTCTTTAAAATCCTTGGCCGATGTATACTGCGAAGATGAGTTTCGAGTAATTACTCAGAGAATCATGATTATGTCGTGACAGAAATGAATTGTTCATCGTGGATGTTCGATGTTTTTCTATATCTCCGGAATAATTTGGATAGCCTATGATAGAAGGATTAAATATACGTAATTAACTCGACTTATATGGTTCAACTCGATTATCTGTGGTCGTCGTAATTTGTGAGTGGACAAATTATGGACATAAAGATAATTTGTGACAAATAAATTTAAACATAAAGAGTCCCATATTAATTTAATTATCTGGATTAAATATGAAATTAGTTATTTCAATGTTAAATATTTGATGTTTGGATAGTATTGGATGTTAAATAAATTTCGAAAAATATTTTGAGGTGAAGATTCGTGAAAACTACGAAGTTACGCCAAAAAGGCATTATCGCATGAGATTGTCCAAACAGTGAATTATTCATTGTTTATTCAGTTCAGGGGTTGACCGGTTACTTCTCCAGTGACTAGGTCAGCCTGCCTTAGTAATGGTTTGACCAGTTACCCATTTGCGTAGTATTTTTCCAAAAAATATTTTCATTATCTTTGCGACTTGTTTTTTTTTACACACTCACAAAGTGGTTCTTTACTCCCAAGTATAATAGTGTCGAATTAATAAAATACTTGGTAAGTCCGAGGTTTATCCACAGAGAATATATTTAGTAAAATAAAATAATAATTTGAGTGCAAAAAAAAAGACTAAATTATTTGAAATGATTAACAATTTCTCTAATTGGACTGCTGCAAAAATAAATAAAATATCGGGGCTAGCGGATCCACTTTTAATATTTCAAATTTAGAAATCTTACTTTTTATAATATAAATTTTCATTATCACCAGTTAATTTATTTAAGGAATTAATTATGCCAAAATATATAAAACCAACCATAAAGGCGGTAATAATATTTGCTATAATAAGTCTAGTTATGTTCTCAATTATGCCAAATAATAAAACTAGCCATAAAGGAGGTAACAAAGTTTGTCAATAATTAATCCAGATTTAAAATTAAATATTAGTTTTCAGATTACAATTCATATAATATAATATAAATATGATTAATCTATATTTTCATATTAAAAACTGCACCTTTACCCCCACATGATGAAATTAGTTACTCATGATTTGAATAAAACAACCTAATTTTATTACTGAAAGAAAAAGAAATTACAAGAAAGTTTAAAAAAATAAACTTCAAGAGCTGAAAGTCCACAAATTTTCAGAGAAAACTATGGAATCATCACTGAAGAAATGAGGTGCTCAATACCTCTTCACTTGCATTCAATTGCAATTTGTAATTGAATGCATGTGGGTGGAGGGGACATCCACCGAAAGGTGGCCACCAAATATTTTTTTTTAATAACATTTAACACACTTTGGATTTTTCGTCAATTTCGATATTGAAAATCTGAAACTAAAATGTTGTAAACAAATAAGTTATAGATATTTGAGTCTTCTTTCATTTAGAACTAGAATCGCCTCAATCCGATATTGGAGTAAGCAATTATGGCCAAAATACGAAAATTGCGCAAGGTTGGAATTTCTGAAATTGGACACTGTTAGAATGCCTTTTTAAGCTTTTGGCCTCCAAAATCCAAATGTCATGTCTATTTTTCTAGTTATGCATCCAAAGTTTTATTTCACCTACATAATAAATAAAAATCACATAAAATATGTAAAATATAAATTAATTATTATTTTATAAATATGCTTAATTAAGGGTATTAATGAAATTAAAAGTGTAAAATGATTAGTTTCTCTTTTATTAAGTGTACACTTTTTAATATTCATTACATCCCCCAACCAGCTTATTATCAGTCCCTAGTAATTTAAGCGAAAACTTAAAAAAATTCTTATCCAAGTCAGTAATTATTTTATTCTTTCTAAATTATCAAATAAATAAATTATCCCGTACTTTTTACCATTCTTCATACACACATAAAAAAAAAGTATCAATCAATTCATTGTACCCACAATATTCACAGATTTTGTTGAAAAAATAGTAATATTTTTGTCCAAAAGTTATATCAAAATTCATACCTTTTGGCAATGGTAATTTATTTATATACAAAAATAGTTTTTTTTTAAAAATAATAATAAAGTATCTTCAATCATTGTAACGAGCTTTGGGCCAGTGACTCCCAAACTAGTTGGCTTTAGGGCACTATGTGTTAAGACACCCCTACTGACTTAATTGCTCGGATCTCAGATGTTAAAAAGAAGAAGTGTCTGATTTCCTTAAGTTTTCTCTTTAACCAATGTAACGAGCTTTGGGCCAGTGACTCCCAGACCAGTTGGACATAGGGCACTAAGTGTTAAATCACTCATACATACATAATTTCTCGAGTTAGAGAGAATACAAAATCGAACTTATCAACAAACCTTTTTCTTACAAACTCAAGCTCTACCGTTTTATGTGAACAATCACTGCTTGCTGAGGCAAGATGTCCGGTTACTAAGTAAAAGCTTGATTATTATTTTTATCATTTTTTTAAACTAACTCAAGCTCAACCGTTTTACACAAAAATCACTACTTACTGAGGTAAGATGTCATGTTACTAAGTAAAAGCTTGAATAATTTTTTTGAATAAACAAATAAATTTCACTACCTTTAGGTGCTACATTCAACAAACTAGAGAACAAATATTATAAAAATTTTCACTTACAACCCACAATTATATGTTACCGTGTACGTTGATAATACCTGTCAAATGAGCATATGAGATCAAATTTAATCAATATTATGGAGAATTCATAAATTTAAATGATTCAAAAAGAAAGAAACAAAATAACTTGTTACAAATTACACATAGATGCGTCTCAGGAGCGAAAACTCCTTACACTGCCATCTCTGAACAACAATTCCACTTGGTTAGTCAAAAATTTATTGTTGGTTTGTATGTAGTTTTTTTTAAACACAAAAGAAAATCAACACAAAATAATTTATTTTTTTACACACAAAATTAATAACAAAGCAAAAACAACATAAAAAAACTTCTTTTTTTTGTACAAAAAACAAAAAAAAAATATTTTTTTAAAGGAAATAACATAACAGTAAACATAAAAACAAAAACTATCTAGTCAACTATCCACTCCCCTCAACCAAATTGAGATATTATCTCCAATGTCTGAATAAGAAGAAATAGAGTTTAGAAAATATCTACTGGATAGTGTGGAATTAACAATTGAATCTACGACTATTTAAAAGAAAAAAGTTATAGATTAAGATTCAAGTCCACTCTACACTTCTTGCCACGATCGTTATCATACCAGTTCAACTTTGAAAGATTGAATTTCTATAAAGTCCAAATATGATAATTGGGCCTAATGGGCCTAAATTGATTTTTGGCATAGGTTGATTCATAATTGGGCCTTGGCATCTTGGGTTTGACCCATAATTGCCAAAGCCCATGGCTATAGAATTAATTAAATGCCCATTGGACTTTAATTGAATAGTATCGGATACTAATTGGGCATTTGAGACCCATAAAGATTGGATTTGGAATCCAAGTCTAAAAGGCACTATTAAAAGTGTAATTATTTAATTTGGAATTAAATATGAATTAGTATTGAATATAATTTAAATTGGAATTAAAATTGTAGTTCGATATAATTCAAGAATACGTACTTTGAGTATTTATTCTTAAACGAGTTGGACTCGAGCAAATCAAATCGTTGTTTGAACATTGGACGGTCATTAATCAAAGATTAATAATTGGATTAGATTGATTGATAACATGCTTTGTGTGAATACTTGGATGTATGTATGAATAATGTATATCGGATGGATATTAGATGGGTGAGGGCAATTTTGGAAATTGTTGTAATAAATTTAGAATTTATTAAATTGGACCTGCGTGTCCAGCCTATTACCTCTTTTCTCATTGTATTTCTCTTCTCAGATATTCCCCTCAATGTAAATGAGGTTTCTTTAGAAGTATTATGTAATTGGGTAGAAGTATGAATAGTGCTAGCGGGAGAGAGGAAATGGAGAGATTTTTTCAAGATCAAGTTTGTTGTATATCCATCTGCATATCATTATTAAATTTTATCGCGCCTTATTATGCTTTTAGAATGCATGCTTAATGGTGTATGATGAGACCTAATTAAAGATAATAAATTGGTTGCCAAATCGCGACAAAAACCCTCATTTTATATTAAACATTTTTCCTTCCATTGAGTGATTCTCTCTCAAGATCCAAGATTGGAATTGGTTTGTTGGCCAAAGTCAAGACCTTTGTCCATCGCGAATGTGTTTGGATCACGAAAGTTTTATTCCATATCATATGCCATGGGTAAGTTGTGATTTGTTGGCCAAAGTCAAGGTCACTTCTTGTTCATCGGCCTCGATTACGAAGCTTTCCAGCTGTCAATGGGTCACACTTAACTGGTTTCATTAAGCTTATTAAGCCAAAGCCAAGGCTTAGTTGATTCAAAGGAAAAAGGTTAGGGAATATATCGGATATATTGGATATATGTTTCGGACTTGGATGTCCACCTACTGGATCTATGAATTGGATGGGATCCAATTGATCTTAGAGATCTACCTAGTTAAGTTTCATACAATTTTTTGGCCAAAGTAAAGGTTGTGTGTTACTTAACGGGATCCTAGCCCACTAGGAAACTAGGTTTCCTTAGTACTCCACTGAGGGTTAGAGGCTCGCCAAAAATTAGTGGGAGGCAAGTTTTAAATTTGGAATTTCGTTTAGATACTTGCCAATATGCGCTCATTTCATTTTTCGTCATTAAAAATTTATATATATTAGTTGGACTAATATTCAATTGTTGTTTTAATTAAACAGTTGGACTATATTCAAACTACTTCATTTGTAATTGGTTATATAATTAGATTATAGTAATCAATATATTTGAATGTAACCAATCAATAATAGTTGATTATATAGTTAAACTATAATAATCATTATATTCGATTGTACCCAAAATCGTTGATTGGATAGTTGGACTATTAGAATCAAGATAACTGAAAGATTCGCGTTTAAATCATAATCCTGTGTGAAAATGTCTTTAAAAGCGGCTTCAATTTTCAAATTGGGAATAGAACCTCAGGATAGTCCTGGGAGCCGAGAAGTTATTTTATTTGATAAAATGACATCTCGGGCCAGAGCCCGAAGTTGAGCAAATAGTGGAGCATGAGCTTTGGAAGACACGTGGTGATGATAACTTTAGTGCTCAATCCGTTATGCTTGTCGTAATGACTCCTTAATTTCTTCGTCAGAACTAAAGATTAGATCTTTATAGTATGATATTGAAATTGAAGGATCTTTATAGATCTATTCTTAGATATTAGAAGTACTAATTGCAATAGAAAACTCTTGGAGAGTTAATGGCTATGCTCAAGGAGACAGAGCCAGAGCTTGCAAAAGGGTAAGAAGCGCAAGGCGCATCTTACTTCGACATCCCAGAAGGTCAAGGCTTGGCCGAAGGCTTCTGGGGGTGTGAAGAAAATGGCAAGGCTAAATCGTCACACTCTTCTGGGAAGACAAAGGAAATATCCCAAGATGTCTGCCTAAACTGTGGAAAACGGGGTCACTGGAAGCGTGACTGCCGTATGGACAAGGCAGACATGAAGGAAGTGAAGACGGGCAAGGCTCCGACTTCAGGTATGTTTGTTATAAACATGTCCACTGCTGGTTTTAAAATTTGATTTTAGATACTGGATGTGGTACATAAATATATGTACTGATGTACGGGATCTGCTGAATAGCAGGAGACTGGCTTCAGTTGAGATCGACCTATGAGTTGGAAACGGGACGAGAGTCGCTGTTTTGGCCGTAGAAACCTAAGTTTTGGAACTGCCCTTTCGGCATGTACTTAAATTAGGTGACTGTTATAATGTATCTAGTTTGACTAGGAACATTATCTCTGTATCTAGTTTAACTCGTTGCGGGTATACCTTTTTATTCTATAACACTAAGTGTTTTATTTATAAAGATGATATTGAGATAAGTACATTATATGTGAATAACAGAATTTATATTTAGAATATAAATGAATAACATATAATATGACAAACAAAAGCTCAAACTTTATAAATCTGTTGAGACTTAAAAGTGGCATTGTTGTCTAGGACACATTAACAAGACTTGTATATCCACACTTTCGAAGAGTGGATACTAGGACGGATTGATTTTAATTCAAATAATGTCTATGAATCTAGTTTATTAGACAAAGTGCCTAAGACACTTTTTACTTGGTAAAAGTACAAGTGCCACCAATCTGTTTGCCCTCTTTCATAGTGACGTAAGTGGGCCCATGTCTAGCTAGGCTAGATGTGGATATGAATACTTCGTAACCCTTACAGATGTGGCATCGCGTTACGGTTATGTGTATCTTATGAAACCCAAGTCAGGAACTTTTGAGTAATTCAAAGAGTTTCGACACGAAGTATAAATACAGACCGGCAAGAGTATTAAAATATCACGATTGGACCGTGGTGGAAATACTTAAGCAATAAGTTTCTCAATTATTTGAAAGAGTATGGTATTCTTTCATAGTGGACTCCTCCCGAAACACCTCAATTTGACGGTGTGTCCGAACAGAGTAACCGAACTTTGTTGGACATGGTAAGGTTAATGATGAGTCGCTCTGAGCTACTAATTTCCTTCTGAGGATACACATTAAACAATGCAATACTTATTTTGAATAAAGTTCCATGAAAAATCTTTTAGACAGACTTCATATTAGATATAAACAGGAAAGAAACCGAGTTTCTCATTCCTGAAGATTTGGGTATGCTGGGCATATAATTGAATGTTTGGATGATACCAAACTAGAACCCAAATCGGATAAGTGCCTATTTGTAGGTTTTCATTGGGAAACCAAAGTATAGTACTTATACAGCTCACAAGAGAACAATGTAATTGTTGCTCTCCATGCGGATTTCCTAAGAGGAATTCCTATATGCAGTGGTAAGTGGGAGGAAAGTAAAACTCGATAAAAATCAGAGTAAAACTGTTCCAGGCACTGAGTCCTCACGGAACACCAATAGTTCATCAGGGATGAAACTGTACCACAATCTTCGAATACACAAGAACCGCGTAGGTCGGAGAGAGTCAGAAAATAACCTAGGAGGTTTGGGTTTCTGATCTCACCTAATGTAGATATCAATCTTATTGAGGAAGGTAAAGCGGCTACGTATGAGGAAGTGATACAAGGTATCGACTCCCTTTATGGCAAAGTGCCATGATTTCCAAAATAGATTCCATGTATACAACCAAGTTTGGACACTAGTTGATGTACCAGAAGTCATTGTGCCTATTGGTACTATATAAGTCTTCAAGGAAGACATACATGGATGGCAACATACAAATGTATACAACTAGGCTTGTACAGAAAGGGTATCGTCAACGACATAGTGTCGACTAAGACGAAACCTTTTATCTATTGCAATGATTAAATCCATTTGGATAATGCTTGCTATTGCTGCATATTTCATTTACGAAATAGGAAAATGGATTTCAAGATCGATTTTCTTAACGGAAATCTTTTGGAGGATGTTTACAACATCTTTATGGTTTTGTCGCACCAAAACAAGCAAACAAGGTTTGCAAGTTAAATCAATCCATTTATGGATTGAAGCAAGCATTAAATTCTTGGAACCATCGTTTTGATGTAATCATAATGGTATATGATTTAATTCAAAATGAAGATGATTCTTGTGTATTCATAATGGTATATGATTTAATTCAAAATGAAGATGATTCTTGTGTATACAAGAAGGTTAGTTGGAGCGCACTGACAATGATTGTCCTATATAATGATGACATATCATTTCTTGGAAATGACATTCCCATAATACAATCGGTGAAAGCTTGGCTTTCATTAAAATTCTCCATGGAATAAGTGGGAGATGCAACCTTTATTCTAGGAATAAGGATCTACTGGGATAGATCTAAAAATTGTTGGCAATCTCCGAAAACTCGTACACTGAAAGATATGTATGCGACCTGATGTCTCATATGCTTTGAGCATATGGAGTCACAATCAGGCCAATACAGGTGATGGTCACTGGATTAATGTAAAGAACATCATTGAGTATCTTATACGAACTAATGATGCATTCTTAAAATATGAGGAAAGGAGAACTTGAGGTGATTGGGTTCACCACTGTAAGTTTCCAAAACGACAAAGACGACTTTAAGTCACAATTAGGGTACATATTAAGTTTGAATAATAGAACAGTGAGCTGAAAATCTTCCAAGCAAGATACTGTTGGCGAATAAATAACAAAAGTGGAACATTGTTGTAGCTGAGGTAGCAATATAAGCATTTTGGTTCTATATAATCCTAATTGGATTAGGTATAGTTCTGTTAGCAGCTGAGCTGGGCTACAACACTGGCTAATGAACCGCGGTCTCATCAACGATCCAAGTATATACTTCGACTATTTCATCTGATTTGTCGGATCATACATCGTGGCGATGTGATGATCGAATAAAATGCATCGGATGATAACCTTGTAAATCCGTTGACAAAAGCTGTTTCTCAGCAGAAATTTGAGTAACCTGTACATAGTCAGGTGTTAGACACTTGAGTGGTTGGTTATAGGCCAAGTGGGAGATTGTTGGACAATTATGACCCATAGCATCACTATTTGTACAAAACATGGCGTTGTTGTACAAATTAACTATGTGACAAAGGAAATTGCTCTTTTATCATTTGTAATTGGATTACCTAGATATATAAATTATAAAAGTCCATATGATTAACACTGGATTAATAAGATATGAGACAATATTAATCCACGTAAGGTATAATCATTAAATATCCCTAGTCGTAGTATTATCAAGACTGGACATCGATAATACGGAATAGGCTAGTATTGCACTTGTGCGCATTATGGAGGCATAAAGACATAGTTCTCATATATTTGGGTATTGGATACTCATGCAAGTGTAATAGGAGGTTCTGTTTACCGATGGTACGGAAACAGCTTCGCTCTGGATAGACCCATCGGAATCCCATTGGTAGTATGACTATGTGTCTATGGGAATCCGAATCAGGGTAGGTGTATTTGGTCTTAAGCTGAGACTTGCATCGCTAATATTTGCGACAATCAATATACTTTGGTTTTGGTCGCCTGAGGCTTTAACAGGTTCTGTCTACGCCTTTTCTGGGTATACTAAGAATCGTAGTGTATTAGGTGTGATGTCAAGATGGAAGTATCACTTCAGTCATATAGAGATGATGATCACGCAGGATACGGAACATGTACTTTTGTATGCTGCAGCTATCGGGATGATATGACAAGGTCATGATTATCCGATTATAGAGAATAGTTACCAAAGATCCGATATATGCTTCATACGGGGCAGACACAATTCTAGCCCCAGGCCTAGCATGTGAAATTCTGATACTGGATCGTAATACGCACTACTACGTATGCTACGCCTTACAAAGATCTTTTATTCAGCAGAAGAATATTTCTGGAGAATTGGGTAGGCACGGTGTTTTGCTAGAAGTCAACCATGTCTTGTAAATCGATAAGAACGTGGTACCGGGTACGCACATATTCGGATAGTCCGATGACTATATTTACTGCCAACATATCCATGGATCTCTTGGGTCGCTTCCCGAAGATTCACCGATGACATTCGACTCGAACAAGAATTAATCTGGGATTAATTATGAGAGAGAAAATTAATCTGGGATTAATTATGGCAAGAATTAATCTGGGATTAATTGCGTCGAGAATTTATATGGGATTAAATTCGTCGAGAAGAGAAAACGCGATTAATTTGGAATTAATCGGCAAAATAAATTTAATGGTGAAATTAGATTTTAATATTTAATTTATTTAATTGGGCTAAAATAATATATTAGATATATTAAATGAAATTGGATTTCAAAGCAGAATTAAAATTGGATTTTAATTCATGCGAACGAATTAATTTAGAATTAATTCATAAGCGACTTTGGTAATAATTTTGGAAGGAATTATTATTTAATTAAATTGGATTTAATTAAGTCGCAATGGAAAATTCATTAATTCGGAATTAAACGAAACCGGGCCCGAGCGAAGTTGCGTGTTAAGTTAGCCGACTTAAATTTGGAATTTAAAAGTGGTGGGACCCACTTTACTTACATCAAATTTGGACATTTGATGGAAGTGGTTAGGCTTAAATCATGGGCTTTATTTGTTGGAAGAATGGCTTGGCTTTACTTCTTTAACACTCAAGCCAATTATAACACACAAACTTACTATATATTAATTTGTTGACTTTGGAAGTGCACACAAGTTACTATTCACAGCAACCAAAAGCATCTGTCTTCTCCATTTTTCTCTCCATTTTCGTTATCATGGAGCTCTCTCTAGGAATTGTGTTGCAAAATTCTTGTTTGCTAGCACATTAAGGAGTCAAAAGAAGGTGATAGGGAGACTCACCCGAGAGTTTGGAACTCGATCTCAAGCTCCGAAGCTTCCAACACATCCAATAAATAAGGAAAATTTTTGAAATCTCCTCAACCAATCAATGTGAGTATTCCGCAACTCTCTTGATAATTCACACACGAATCACTCTTAGTTGATCTTGGCATGTTCTAGGAACACTAACAAAGTGAAATTCCTACAATGGTCTCTTTCTTTTGATTTTTCTTCATTATTCAAGTCTTCTAAGGAGGCCAATACTCTTCCTTACTTCATCTTCTCCATTTTTCTCTATTTTCTTTTCTTTTTTCTCCCTGCTTCTTCGTCTTCTTCTTCGTCTTTCCTTCTTCTTCCTCTTTCATTCTTTTCTTTCTCATTAACATTTTCTTCTTCCTTTCTAGGGATACATGAATAGTTCCCTTTTATACTTGGCCTTTTTTCAAAAAGAAAAATGTAGAAACTTATTGAATTTACTAGAATGCCCTCGGGTACTATTCATCTGAATTTTTTATCTGCATTTTTAGCCTATTTCTAGTTCGAATTTGGAAAAACGTTCTAGAAATATTGGCTGTCCGGAGTGGCCTCAATCTTAGCTTTCCAATGATATAAAATTCATAAAAATCAGAGTTCGTATGAGAAAGTTATGACCCAGAAACTATGGGCTATCCGGAGTGGTACATTATAAAGTTTCGTATCAGAATTTTGAAAAATTAACTGATTATCCCCAAAGTCGTTCCGTGAGTGTATCTGTGTCCCAACATAATTTATATTATGTTATCTTCGTCCAGTGATATAACAGTACTACACTGTAACAATAGTATAGACTACCGGTCATTACAAAAATCTTTAATTGGCCTTATAGCATCTCCGCACATGTTTGGACTCATAGGGGTTCCACACATGTTAGGATCACCAACCCACACACTTATCAGGCTACTTCTGACACTCATCTCATCAAAAAATCATTGAATAAGTCGAGCTTCTGTGAAAAGTTGACATTGAAGTCGACTTGAAACTCGATGGCAATCTCCTTGGAATTCTCCATTGGTTCCCACAGTCTCAGGTCACTTCGGCTTTTCTGTAACTCTTTTCCATGAGACTTGAGTCTTCTGTCACCCAACCAGCCCAATTTATCATGAATCTATTTCAATTACTACAAACAAAACACAAGAAGAAGATATTGCAATAACATGGATACGCCAATGAATGAGATTACATGTCTAAGTTAGTAACATTATATAAGTTTGGTGGTGATTTGGCATACGATATAGAAACATAGCAACATCATATACGCTCTCGTATGTAAGTCATCGTTTCAAATATAATAGCTTAACTCATGCATTTGTCCATAAGATTTCGCTTTTCCGATAGCCCATCATTATTTATAGAGCAACTCCACACACATGATTGTGTATTAGATTTTGTGTACAATCCCAGTTGCAGCCCCATACAAGCCGATTTTGGTCACTCTTTTATACACGCTCTTGTGTGTGAGTTTTCATTTCTAATTTTATAACTTTTCTATAAGAGACGTCATACATGCGTACATGAATGGGTTCTATTCTGATAAAGCGACAATGGTCTCAATTGTTTTGGGTTATGAATAGATCGCTTGTTCTCCTCAACCAGGCCTCTTGCCGACCCTTCCGACTCAAGGCGCTTGGCGTGACCCACCGGGTCACTTGAAGACGAACACACATGACCAATTACCTTTGTTAGGTCTAATTCTCATGATTTCCCCTCTAGGACAACTGTTGTTGCTCTCACATCACTAGCAACTACCTTATTCTCATTATCAATTTAGGGTCATTTGGCTCTATCATGAGCTTCTCAAATTTCTCAATAATCACTTTGGGGACAATGTTGTTCTCATCTCACATGATAATCCATCTCTGTGATAACTCTATGTCATTCCACTATATTGTTCTTAGGCTCCAAGAAAAGAAATTATATTCCACGGGTATTCTCAATCCATTCAATGTGTTGGAATATATACCCTAAAGCTTCATGAAATGTGTAAACAAAATTTTTTGTTTGAAATAAAAGATGCATTATTCATTCATTAATTGTATGATTTAAATTGCATATTGTAAATTTTCTAGTTTTCCCTTAATTACTTTTGTGCTTTTCAGCTTAGTGTATGAGTGTCATACACAAGAGGATTTAAGTCTAAAATTATTAATCTAAAATAGTCCATAGAAAGCAAACAAAGCGGTCACTTTTTTGTGGTTTATTTATAGTTGCGGTCTATTCTATAAATGTATGGCGACTTTGATCCGGGATCGTCCATGGGGTGACATGAGATTGGAGACACCTTATATAATATGATTATATAGGACTATACCCAGATAAAAATGAATTTTTCTTATCATATGCGTTAAATAAAGAAATTCATGTAGATCTATTAGATGGTTATATGTGGATTGATCTGAATCCTTGAGTGTACTACGAACTTTTGTATGATTATGTCCTTTGATTTACAAAGAAAATGTTGGTGGAGAAATCCTGACCAATAGCTACATACTTTGGGGACATAGTTTTGGTGAGTAGCTTAGGGCGTTTTACATAGATGTGGAGTTCACTCCTTTTTGCAAGAATTATAGGAGTATCTTTCTTAATGGTTGATTCAGTACTTGAACGATTAGAGCACTTAATTCTTTCTATTATGAATAGAAATATTAATATTCATAATAGTTATGCATAAATCGTTCATTAGAGAATGTAATTTTAAGTTAAAAATAATTAGAGGGGTATAACAAATATTTTGATCCAGCTCTAAGTGTGAGATACTCGTGAAGGGTCAATCTGTATATAATGACTATATCAATGGACACCGATGTAGTTCAGCTTATCTACGGCAATGAGATTGCAGCTTTAGGTTTTTAGTGGAATAACCTAAAATTAATAATTCAAAATATTTAAATAAAAAATTTAATTAATATTTCGGGATTATTGGAGCTCGGAACTGTATGTCCATTTAGTCCCCGTTCTAGCTTGATATATTGTAGTAAATTCAATATAGTTGGATAGTCCAATTATAAACTCACATATATTATTAATATGATTAATAATTAAGGTTACACTTGAAACTTATATTAAATAAGTTTAATATTAAGTTTTCGAAATAAATGATTATTAGATAATCATTTAATGGTTTTAAAATTATATAATTATTAAATTATATTTTATAATGTAAAATTAATTTTTGGAATTGAGGACTTTGGAAAATTTGATTTTAACATCTCATCATTTTCAAAATTTGGAAGCTACATATTTTGATTTGGTAATATGTTAATGTCTTATTTAAGACATTAAATAAATTTTTGAATGTTACAAAAAAGCCATCATGGCCGATTATTATGAGGGGGAGGGGAAGGATTTTGTGTTATTTTTTCTTACAACCTAAACCCTAGATATAAAAAGGAAAATTATTTTCCTTTATACCTTAATCATTTTTTCCTAACCCTATACACCCTAATTCTTAGTTTTCTCTCCTGAGTTGAAAGAAATCGAAAGAAGAACAAAAATAAAAATTTAGTATTTAACAACTAAAATCTCTAAATTGTTTAGGGGTTTGTTTAGTGAGTGAAGCCCACACTTCCCTTTGTTGGTTAGGAGTCATAATAGGAAGACTTTTTGGAACTTGACGTAAAATCCCATTTTTGTGTTCTCGCACAGAAAATTTTGGGAACAAAAAGACCTATTTTGTGGACATTTTGGGGCTGTTTTGGTGTGATTATTTTGTCCACAATAGCTACTAAAAACCAATATAAAATAGTAATCAAAATAGTGAGTAGTGCACGATTGTAGGGAAATTTCGGTGTGAAATACAGTCCAGTTTGTTGAATTTTTCTAAGGTCCCATGATCAAACAAGACATGAAATAATGCGTAAATACACCAACGAAGATAGCAAATACTTACATTGATTGGTAGAGTCGATTTGAAGACAAATGAACCCAAAAAACGCACTGCCATGTAAGCTTACTGCATGCAGTCCACTGCCTCCAAAAACAGAATTTTGAGATGAGAAACGCAGCTCCTAGCTTCGTTGGATGGATCCCGGCTCATGGTCGAACCTCCCTACCACCTTCGCAAGACTTGTAAGTGTGCTAGCACTTGAATTTTCACCATGAAAATCCACTCTTTGCTTCCCTAAAGTCCACGCCAAAATTGGTTCCAAACCAGTAACATGTTTCAGTTTTTGGGCGTGAGAGAAGAGAAAGAAATGAGAGAGATTGATTTGATCTTTGTTACAAAAAATCAATTTATATTTATGCCATAATATTTATTAAATTAATAATAAACTTATGACACAAATCATGCAATGGCTTAGAGTGTCAAACACTCAATTTTCATGCAAAACCATTGAGTGCATTGTACACTATCTCCATGCAATGCATTAGAATTAAATAATGCATAATATGACATGTGTCATGTGGGCCCCACACGTTTCCAAATGAAAGTGGGCCCACGTGCACTCACGCGTTCGGGTTCGATATTTCCGAAATACCGAACTTACGTCGCGACGTTAATTAAATCGAATTTAAATAAATAATTGCGCCTAGCGAAATTATTATTTACGTCGCTAACGAATTAATTCTAAATTAACTCGTTTGCCCGAATTAAAATCTAATTTTAATTCCGCGTCGAAATCTAATTTCGTTTAATATATCGAATATATTAATTTACCGATTAATTCCAAATTAATCGTTATCTCTCTCTAGACGATATTTTATCCTAGATAAAATATCTCCGTAATTAATCCTAGATTAATTTTCTCTCTCATCTATATAATCCCAGATTATTCAAGAGTGCAAGTTGTGCGTCATCGGTGGATTATCGGGAAGCGACCCATGAGATCTCCGGATAAGTTGGCAGTAAATACGGTCGTCGGAGTATCCGAATCACGTACGTACCAAGTACTACGTTCTACCGATTTACGAGACAAGGTCAACTCCTAGCAAAGCACCAAGTCATCCCAATTCTCCGGACATATCCTTTTAAGAATATTTAAGATCTATATCAAGCGTAGTATACTAATGTATTGTGCATATCGGCCCAGTATCGGATAGTCACGTGCTAGGGCTGGGGCTGGATAAGTGTCTGCCCCGTCCGAAACACATATCGGATGTCTGGTAACTAGTCTCTATAATCGGATATTCATGACCTGGTCATAATATCACGATTGGATGCGCATCTCTAAGAGCACTAATACCGTATCCTGCGTAACATCATCTCCACTATGACTGGAGTGATACTTCCGTCTTGACATCACATCCAATACACTCATCTCTGCATCATCCAATAGCGATAAGACACGCTCATACACAGAACCGGTTCTAGAGTCCTAGACGACCTCAACTAAAGTATATCGATTGTCGTAAGCATTAGCGATGTAAGTCTCAGGTTAAGACTATACACACCTACCTTGATTTCGGCCTCCCATAGACACATATTCATAATACCAATGGGATTCCGAGGGGTCTATCCAGAGCGAAGCTGTTTCCCGTACCATCGGTGAAACACGACCTCCTATCGCACTTGCATAAGCATCCAATACTTATATATGAGAACTATGTCGTTGTGCCCTCACAACGCACACAAGTGCAATACTAGCCTATTCCGCATTATCGATGTCCAGTCTCGATAATACTCCGGCTAGGGATATTTAATGATTAATCCTTCGGGGACTGATACTGTCTCATATCATTCTCAGTCCAGGAACTAATCATAGGGACCTCTCTTCATTTATATATCTAAGGTGATCTAATCACAAATGATGAGAGTGCAATTTCCTTGTCAATAGTTAATTTGCTACAACAACACAATGATCTGTGCAAATAGTGACGCTATGGGTCATTTTGTCCAACAATCTCCCACTTGGCACATAGCCAGTCACTCGAGTGTCTAACACCCGAACTATGTACGGTTCGCTCAAATTGCTGAGGAAAGGTTTTCGTCAGCGGATTTGTATGATTATCGTCTGACGCGATTTATACGATCATCACATCGCCACGATGTATGATCCGAACGAATCAGATGATATAGAAGTATATATCTGGATCGTCGATGAGACCTTTAATTCTTTAGCCTTGTGCTGACGCCTAGCTCAGCTGCTAACAGAACTATATCTAATCTAATTAGATTTATTATCGACCCAAATGGCTTCTATTGCTGCCTCAGCTGCAGCAATAATCCGCATTTGTTGTTTATTCGGCAACAGTTATCTTGCTCGGAAGATTTCCAGCTCACTGTCCCGTTATTCAAACTTTATAGTACCGCAGTATTTAATTGTTTGGAAACTTGTAGCAGTGATCCCAGTCACTTCAAGTTCTCCTTCTCCATAGTTTAAGACAACATCTTTAGTTCTCTCAGATACTAACAGATGTTCTTAATGTTCAATCCAGTGACTATCACTTGGATTGACCCAATTGTGACTCCATATGCTCGAAGCGTATGAGACACCAATACAAGTACATTTTAAATGTACAATTTCCCAGAGAGTGTTAACAACTCCAAATCTATCCCAGTAGATCTTTATTCCCTGAATAAAGGTTGTTACTCCCCAGAATTCTACGGAGAATTTCTATTGAAAGAATATCTATGAAAGCCAAGCTTTCACCAATTGCTTTATTGGGAATTTCATTGTCAGTGCCCTCTCCCACTAACCTCCTTATATACACAAGAATTATTTCGTTTTGAGTCAAATCATAAATCATTATGATTATTTCAAAACGACAGTTCCAAGAACCTTATGCTTGCATTAATCCAAACATGGATTGAATAACCCGCAAACCTTGTTTGTTGGTTATACAAAATCGTCAGGATGTTGTAAACATCCTCCAAAAGGTTTCTTTTCAGGAAAGCGATTTTGATCTGCATCTGACACATTTCATAAATGAAATATGCAGTATTAACAAGCATCATCAAAATGGATTTACTATGGCAACAGATAAAAGGTTGAACCGTTATTAACACAATGTTGATAACGATACCTTTTCAGTCAAAGCCTAGCTTTGTACGTTGGTTGTTACCATCCATGTATGTCTTCCTTGAAGACGTTAAGTACCATTAGGCACAATGCCTTGTGGTACAACAACTAGTATCCAAAATAGTTGTTATACATGGAATCCACTTCGGATTCATGGCACTTTGCCATAATAGGAAGTCGATACCTCGTATCACTTCCTCAAAACGTAGTCGGTGGATATACCTTCATAAGATTGACATCTTTATGAGGTTAGATCAGAAACCCATACCCTAGGTTGTTTTCTGACTCTATCCGATCTACTAGTTTCTTGTGTATTTGAAGATTAATGGTATAGATTCATCATAGATGAACTATTTGTGTTCCATTAAGGACTTCGTGCCTTGAACAGTATTACTCCGATTTTCATCGAGTATCACTATCCTCCCACTGACCACTGCATATCGGTATTCCTCTAGGAAAAACCGCATGGTGAGCAACAATCACATTGTTCTCATGTGGGATTTATAAGTACTATACTTAAGGTTTCCCTTAGGATAACCTATATTGGCACTTATCCAATTTGGGTCTTTAGTTTGGTATCATCCAAACGTTATGCCTGGCATACCCAAATTATCAGGAATGAGAAACCTCGTTTCTTCCCTGTTCATATCCTATATGATATCTGTCAAACAGATTTATATGGAACCTTATTCTAAATAAGTTTTGCACTGTTAATACATATCCTATTGAAGGAAATAGTAGCTCAGAGCGACTCGTGATAAACCTTATCATGTCCAACAAAATTCGGTTTTAGTTCAGACACACCGTCTAACTGACGTGTCTCGGGAGGAGTCCTCACATGAAAGAACACCGTACTCTTTCATTTATATATGAAACTTACTGCTTAAGTATTTTCCATTACGGTCTTACCGTGGCGGAATAACACTATAGCCGATCTGTTTGTTTTCTTCGTGTCGAAACTTCAAAAGTTTCCGATCTGTGTTCTTCAAAAGAAACACATAACCACAACGTGATGCTACATCCGTTAAGGTCACGAAATATTCATGTTCACATCTAGCCTAGCTAGATATGGGCCCACTTAATTCACCATGAATAGGGCTAACAGATCGGTGGCCCTTTTACTATTACCAAGTAAATAGTATTTTAGGTATTAACCTAATAAACTAGATTCGTAGACCTTATTTGAATAGTCAAATCAGTCCTAGTACCCACTCTTAAAAGTGTGGATATACGAGTCTTGTTTAATTGTGTCCTAGACAACAATGCCACAAATAAGTCTCATTGATCAAATCAATTTGAGCTATTTATTTGTCATTTATATGTTTGAGATTTTATTATATTCAAAATATAAATTCTGTTATTTACATCCAATGTATTTATCTCAGTATCATCTTTATATAATGAAACACTTTAGTGTTCTAGAATATAAAGGTTTTATCCGCATCGGATTAAACACTGATATAGAGATAATGTCTCTAGTCAAACTAGTTACATTATAACATTTCCTAATTTAAGTACATACCCAAAGGGTAGTTCCTAAACTTAGGTATCTACGGTCGAAACAGCGACTTTCGTCCCGTTTCCAATTCGCAGAGAAATCTCGGCTTGAAGCCAGTATCCAGCTCACAGCGGATTCTGAACGTCAATACATATATTATGTACCACACTAAGTATTTAAAATCCAATTTCAATACTAGTAGTAAACATAACTTTGACAAATATTTTAAAGTTAGAGCCTCGCCCTATCTTTAATTCCTTCGTGTCTTCCATATCCAAATGGTAGTCACTTTGGGATATGTCAATTATCTTTTCAATATTTCACAAACCTTGGCCAAGCCTTGGGTTTTAGAATATCGAAATGATGTGCACCTTGTGCTACATGCCCAATTGCAAACTTTGACTTTTCTCCACTAGATAGTCAATTAATTGCACTTTAAACTTTTAAATCTAAAGATAGATTTATTATAAGTATATTAATTAAGCACTAAAGTCATCATCACATAAATCTTCCAAAGACTTTATGCTCTACTATTTGCTTAATATGGGCTTAGTCAATAAGTTATTTTATCAAATAAATTAACCTATTATTAATTCCCAATTGAAAATTAAATCATTTAAAGCATTTAATCCAATGATTATATATTTTAAATATTCAACTTTTCAATTCTTTCTTGATTTCAATAGTCCAACTATTTAATCAATTTAATAAGGTACTATTTATTATAATGATTACAATAATCCAATTATTTAATCAACTATAATTTTAATATTGATTACTATAATCTAATTATAAAATCAACTATCATTTTAATTCAATTATATTGATTACTATAATCCAATTATAAAATCAACTATATATTGAATGAGTTTGTATATAGTCCAACTATATATATATTTAAAACAACATAAAATATTAGTCCAACTAATACTTTTGATTAATATGACGAGTAAAATATAGATGAGCGCGTTTAGCGAGTATTCGAACGAATGTTGCAAATTCAATACTTGCCTCCCACTATTTTTCGTCGAGCCTCTAACCCTCTGTCGAGTACTCGGGAAACCGTGTTTCCTAGTGGGCTAGGATCCCGTTAAATATCACACAATCTTGACTTTGGCCAACAAATTGTATGATAATTAACTAGGTAGATCTCGAAGATCAATTGGATCTCATCCAACTCCTAGATCCAGTAGGTGGACATCCAAGTCCCAAACATATATTTAATATATGCCTATACATCGAATGTATACCCTAACTTTTTTCCTCTGAATCAACTAGGCCTTGGCTTTGGCACAACAAACCTAGTGATCCCAGTCAAGCGCGGACCCATTGACATGGAAGCTTCGTAATCAATGTCAATGGACAAGAAGTGGTCTTGACTTTGGCCAACAAACCACAACTTGGACACGACACCGATATGGAACAAAGCCTCGTGATTAAAACACATCTTTGACGGACAAGGGCTTGACTTTGGCCAACAACCCCTGCCAATCTCGGATCTTGAGTAAGAATCACTCAATGGAAGGAAAATAAACGCTTGATATTTAACGAGGGTTTTTCGCGTGCAAATTGGCTACCAATTTAATTATCTTTGTTAAGGTCTCATCATCATACACCCTTAAACATGCATTCTAAATACATAATAAAGCGAGTATGAAAATAAATAATAATGATATGCGGATGGATACTTAACACATTGATCCTAGATCAAATCTCTCCCTTTCTCACTCAAGCTAGCACTAGTATTACTTCTACCCGTTACACTACACTTCTAAAGAAACCTCATATACATAGAGGGGAATAGGTGAGAAGAGAATACAAAGAGAATAGAGGTGATAAGGCTGGACACGCAGGTCCAATTTAATAAATCGAATTTATTACAACAATTTCTAAAATTGCCCCACCCGACTAATATCCATCCGATATACATTATTCATTCAACACAACCACGTATTCACACACATAAGCATGCTATCAATCAATCAATCAAATTAATTAATCTGATAATTAAGTGATCATCCAATGTTCAAACAACGATTTGATTTTGTTCGAGTCAAACTCGTTTTTGCGAATAAGTACTTAAAGTACGAATTCATGAATTAAATTAAACTACATCATTAAATCTAATTTAACATGTATTTAATACTAATTCACTATTCAATTCCAAATTAAATATTACACTTTTATTTAATAAACCTTTTACGATTTAAATTCCAAATTAATCGTAACGCGTCTCAAAGACCGATTAACGTCCAACGTCAATTCAATAAAGTCCAATGGGCTTTTAATTGATTTCTTAAGGCGTGGACTTTTGGTCAACTCGGGTCAAACCGATAACCAAAGTCCAATCCGGGATTTACCCCATAAGCCCATAAATCAATCTTGGCCCATTAGGCCCAATTGAACTTTAAAGGTTCATTAAGTCGCATTTGGGCTTTATGGTCAAGGTTTTGGGCCCAATTGGATCCAATCCATTTGGCCTAAACCAAACTTGATAAATCAAGCCCAATAGGCCCAAATACAACATTTAAATCCAATTTCCAAAATTAGGCCCAAATAATTAAATTCAAAAAATCCAATTTTCCAATTTAATTACCAAAGTGTATTACATGATCAATCAACTAAATCAACATTTCTAAAACACCATATTAGTCCAATTAATCATGCTTGATTCATATCATTATGTCCAACACACAAATTGAAAAATCAAACCCATCTACATGCTTAAAGGTCTCGGCCAAGGGAGTGATTTCATGTCCAATTCGGTTTCAATCCAATTAATCCGCAATCGACATTAAATACATATCCCGAATGATTTCCAATACATCCAATTATCAAAATCAAAATTTACCAAGACATTAGGGCATTAGTCACATTCGGCCAACTCAAAGATTTTGGGGTTTTTGTCCAATTCGAAATCCAATCCAATTCGATTCAAATTAACATCAACCTAATCGATTCTAACTCATCAAATGAATTAAAAATCAAAAAATCCAAGATCCCAAAATCATCAAACCATTCGGCCAAGGACAAATATTTGGGGAAAATAATTCCAAATCATTTTTCATCAAATTAGTCCAACCAAAATGAAATTAAACATGTTATAAACATACTCAAACAAACAATTTATTCAAATCATGCTCAAATCACATTTACCCAAATTTTAAATCCCTAAAATTTCATGCTTGCAACATTAGCTCTTGATGCCATTGTTGATTTCTAAGGTCCCATGATCAAACAAGACATGAAATAATGCGTGAATACACCAACGAAGATAGCGGAATACTTACATTGATTGGTAGAGTCGATTTGAAGACAAATGAACCCAAAAAACGCACTGCCATGTAAGCTTACTGCATGCAGTCCACTGCCTCCAAAAACAGAATTTTGAGATGAGAAACGCAGCTCCTAGCTTCGTTGGATGGATCCCGGCTCATGGTCGAACCTCCCTACCACCTTCGCAAGACTTGTAAGTGTGCTAGCACTTGAATTTTCACCATGAAAATCCACTCTTTGCTTCCCTAAAGTCACGCCAAAATTGGTTCCAAACCAGTAACATGTTTCAGTTTGGGCGTGAGAGAAGAGAAAGAAATGAGAGAGATGATTTGATCTTGTTACAAAAATCAATTTATATTTATGCCATAATATTTATTAAATTAATAATAAACTTATGACACAAATCATGCAATGGCTTAGAGTGTCAAACACTCAATTTTCATGCAAAACCATTGAGTGCATTGTACATTATCTCCATGCAATGCATTAGAATTAAATAATGCATAATATGACATGTGTCATGTGGGCCCCACACGTTTCCAATGAAAGTGGGCCCACGTGCACTCACGCGTTCGGGTTCGATATTTCCGAAATATCGAACTTACGTCGCGACGTTAATTAAATCGAATTTAAATAAATAATTGCGCCTAGCGAAATTATTATTTACGTCGCTAACGAATTAATTCTAAATTAACTCGTTTGCCCGAATTAAAATCTAATTTTATTCCCCGTCGAAATCTAATTTCGTTTAATATATCGAATATATTAATTTCCGATTAATTCCAAATTAATCGTTATCTCTCTCTAGACGATATTTTATCCTAGATAAAATATCTCCGTAATTAATCCTAGATTAATTTTCTCTCTCATCTATATAATCCCAGATTATTCAAGAGTGCAAGTTGTGCGTCATCGGTGGATTATTGGGAAGCGACCCATGAGATCTCCGGATAAGTTGGCAGTAAATACGGTCGTCGGAGTATCCGAATCACGTACGTACCAAGTACTACGTTCTACCGATTTACGAGACAAGGTCAACTCCTAGCAAAGCACCAAGTCTTTTTTTTTTTTGGAAAATTACAAGCAAAGCGTAGTAATTTTCCGGACATATATTTAAGAATATTTAAGATCTATATCAAGCGTAGTATACTAATGTATTGTGCATATCGGCCCAGTATCGGATAGTCACGTGCTAGGGCTGGGGCTGGATAAGTGTCTGCCCCGTCCGAAACACATATCGGATGTCTGGTAACTAGTCTCTATAATCGGATATTCATGACCTGGTCATAATATCACGATTGGATGCGCATCTCTTAAGAGCACTAATACCGTATCCTGCGTGACATCATCTCCACTATGACTGGAGTGATACTTCCGTCTTGACATCACATCCAATACACTACGATTCTTAATATACCCGGCATTGGCGTACACAGAACCGGTTAGAGTCCTAGACGACCTCAACTAAAGTATATCGATTGTCGTAAGCATTAGCGATGTAAGTCTCAGGTTAAGACTATACACACCTACCTTGATTTCGGCCTCCCATAGACACATATTCATAATACCAATGGGATTCCGAGGGGTCTTTCCAGAGCGAAGCTGTTTCCCGTACCATCGGTGAAACACGACCTCCTATCGCACTTGCATAAGCATCCAATACTTATCTATATGAGAACTATGTCGTTGTGCCCTCACAACGCACACAAGTGCAATACTAGCCTATTCCGCATTATCGATGTCCAGTCTCGATAATACTCCGGCTAGGGATATTTAATGATTAATCCATCGGGGACTGATACTGTCTCATATCATTCTCAGTCCAGGAACTAATCATAGGGACCTCTCTTCATTTATATATCTAAGGTGATCTAATCACAAATGATGAGAGTGCAATTTCCTTGTCAATAGTTAATTTGCTACAACAACACAATGATCTGTGCAAATAGTGACGCTATGGGTCATTTTGTCCAACACAGTTTTTCACTACTGGATCAGTTGTTGTTCGAGGCTGTTAAAATCATCAAAAATAGAAGAAAAACGAGGTAAATAGGGCTGGGCAGAAAAGCCAATAAGGAGGGAAGAGAAACAAAATTTTCAAGGTCAATTCTGGTGCCTAAGACACTTCCGCCGTGTGGGAAATCGGTTCCTACACAATGTACTATTGCCAATGCCATATCAACTCCTAAAATCATTTCACTCGACCTTCTTTGATCACTTTTTCGAAGCAATCGTTGTTTCCAAAATTATTTCAAAACAAAAATAACATATTTTGACCATTACCAGTGTAATTGATATTCGAAATCTGATTATGACTATTCATTATCACGTTATGCCACTAGCATTCTTTAAAATGCAATGCATCCAGAACTTTTCTTTCGAAATCATACTAATGTCTCTCCCATTACTATTCATGTCCAACCATTGTACAAAGTTTAAACTTCTGTAAGGCACTATGCTTTATGTGCAGCTTATTACATTACGATAATGTGTCGGCCTATGTCTTCCCACGTAGCCCATACATAACTAACACGATGGTTAACGTATTTTGAATGGGTCTCCATAGATACCCGACTCTTTTCAAGTTTACTCCCCTACTTTTACTTTGGCCTATTATAAGCCATTGTGCTTTCGTTAGCATTCCCACTCACATGTGTCCACACAACTCATTATCTGTAGCCTTACGAAGGCTTTTTCCGTCAAGACACTTCCAAACTACTTACACGGACTATCAGGTTCACATGTTATTACTGTCATCACCTCACACAAGAGGGCTTATGCATCTCGACTTTCCCATCAAGTCATGGCATCTAGCTTGCATGGAGGAAGACCTTCACGCCTTTTTGAATCATTCAGAACTTTATT
This sequence comes from Zanthoxylum bungeanum, assembly GCA_019454045.1. Lineage (NCBI taxonomy): Eukaryota > Viridiplantae > Streptophyta > Magnoliopsida > Sapindales > Rutaceae > Zanthoxylum > Zanthoxylum bungeanum. The sequence continues at coordinate 114,018 of SKCR01001328.1, read as the reverse complement.
CCTCCCCACATTGGGTTTTCATGAACAAGTACACTCGTTCCAACATCACTACACCACCTTCGTTGTACTTCCCGCACATTCCAAGCATCTCTCAGACATTTACGCTGCATAAGTTGATTACTTGTCCCTTGTAAATAAGTTTCAAATCAATTTTGGGTTTATCCCGAACATTTTACCTACACCCGAGCCAACCATATAAGTAAACAGAACTTCTCATATGCTCACATATCGTCCATCACCGTTCCACGACATCAGGGGCTTTACTCATTCCCACGCATGCCATCGCGCCATCTCAATAGTTCCTCTTTAGCCCTTGCACTATCGAGGCTTCACACTAGCCCTATAACATTAACTTCCCTTCTATAACATCCGTTCACATTTGCAGACATTTCTAATGCCCAACCTATGGCTCTAATATCAAGTGTCACATTTTGATTTTTCCTATAGTTGAATATCAGGGTCGTGCGGCACTTTCCGAGGTTCAAACCATGTAAGTCAACCTTCCCATAACACTCAAATGTAAATTCAATATTTTAGATATCTACATACTCATATAGCGGTAAGTTATGGAAGTTAATAAACATTTTCATAGCATACGAGTGTGGGCACGCACTACTCGAGACCCGAGAAATGAATAGTATAATCAGATATAAAAATATGGCATTTTTTTAATATCGTGATCATTTCAATACATTACATCATTATATAAATCATTACATTACATCATTACACATGTTTCACAAGTATGCACACCTAGCGCTTAAGTGGTCACACCCCCCTCTAAAATCTAAATTACAATGAATTTCTAGGAACTCATTCAACGAGTCAATAAGCCAAAATATAAGTTACTATGGGATTAAATTAAGTCCCTGGAAAACCTCATCTTGATGGATTTCTACAATACCCCTGCTTTGCGGTAAAGTATACTGTTAAGGCCAAAAGTGGGCACACATTATGAATCTCCCGGAAAACTAAATAAACAGACTCCACAGTGGAAATTTCCTTAATACATGTGACTATGAGTTTCACTCGTGACCCTGGCCCATCTTGATCTGGAGCTCCGAAACATAAGCTCATTCACAATGCTACAAAACTATGTTAGCGGCATGCATGCATGCTTCCAAAACTCACTGCAAACATCGAAATTGGACACCACGATTGAAATTATCCCAGTATAAGTGGCCAAGGCTTCACTAATGAATCTGGATGAACTTGATCACATGAGCTGAAACATTAGTTCCCTAACTAATTAGTAGAATGTATTATCGGGTAGCGGCAAAGGTGGTTTTACCGTAAATGTGCAAAGATAACATGTGGCATCTCTCCAATTCTTGTGTCAATACAGGTTCATGAACATCGATAATGATAAATACAATATTATGGCAATAGAGTAATGACGAAGGCAAATAATAGGTACAGTAACGAGAACAGTAAATAAAACATTAATCATAGAAGAAATAGAATGATAATGATAAGAAACAAGAATATGACCACACATATCCATTTCGTATGGTACGTAGAGTTATAACTCAAGTGCAAACCATACTACAGTCTATTCCGAATTGGTTATGGAATCTACGTCCGAGTTTTCATCCTATATACCACAGAAGACAAAAGGCCAGAAGCAGCGTGTTGAGTAGCTGGATTTTTGTATGACAAATGTTTGCTTGGCCAGACATACATGATGTTCGGCCGAATATACGACATCAGGATGATATTGAAATATACTGAGTTTATGGTTTTGGGCCTTCATGTCATACCTTTACGTGTAATAGGGCTCTGATAACACCTTTAAAGATTTGGTTTGCTGCTAGGTCTTGTTAGAGATGGGATTTTATGGTTAATGTGTTTTTTTAGTTGAGTTCTCTGTTTATCTGTTCTCATCTTTTTAGTTCATTCATATCTTTTATAAGGATAGATTTGTAGTTAATTTGGGAAGAAATCCCTCTAATAAGGAAACAATTGAAAAGGAAATAGATCTTGGTAAAACAAAAAAGGGCTGGTTTATTGACAATAGTTAAGAAGGACAAAATAAATTGAATCCTTCTGCAAAACTAAAAACTTGATACATATATGTCCTGACTTTGGTTATGTTCGGCCGGACTTAGTCATTTGAGGCAAGTCTGACTACACATATATGATCTTATGCTTGGGTTTGGGTGCTGTTTCAGAATCCTTCAGTGTTTCTTTCCCTTCAATCATTAAATCTTACAAATTTTTCAAACTTTAGTGGTGGTGTTCCCATCAAAGACTCATCATCGGGCCATGTAAAATGCAGTGTCTACAATCCTCAAACCCTAACATAATTAAGCTTCGATTTCTTACCAACCTATATCTTATATAGAGTATATGAAAAACTTTAAAGGGAACTCTATTTAGTAGATATGCATCAGTTAGAAGTGCAAAGCCCTACAAAAATTAAGGCAAATATGTAAAACTCAATATAGATCGGACCATTTTTAATAGAGTCTGATTTCCCTTTTCAAATACTCAATTGTTCTATGGAGTACCCGGAGGAGTATATTGAGTGAGAATTCCATTCTCTTTGAGCTACTCTATGAACTCGTTACTCAACGACATTTGATGAATTTACGAGTCTATTTTTCTATTTCATTTCGGATTCTTTGAACCTTTCAAAGGTTTTTTTTTTTATCAGATAAACATAATAATACAGTGACAGATCATTAGTAAAGGTCATAAGTATGAATAGCTACTGTGAGTAGTAAGACTTATAGTACCACATATATCACTATGTACGAGTTCTAATAAGTCAGTGACTCGATGCCCAACATCGATAAATGGGGCTTTAGTCATTTTACCCTGAATGTAAGACTCTCAAGTTAGATAAGGGTACATGTACACTTATATGTCCTAGCCGTATATGTCATAATTCACCATCAGTTATTTCATATCTATACGTTTATTATTCCCTATTTCATAAACATCTCTTATACCATGCAAAATATAATGATCATATGAATTTGAACATTTCTGAAACAAAACAGCATTCATATTATATATATGCAAAAAAAAAATCTAAATAAGTATATGATATTCTTTTGTATCTAATGCAAATAATGAGATAATATTAGCCACACCTAGGCATAAAAATATAATCTATCAAAATAATACTGCCACGGGATAGTCGAATCTCGTATTCACTGAAAGTTGCTACAGTTTAAGAATCTACATTCCCAAAATACAACTACATCTCTGTAACGACCAGTAGTCTTTACTACTGTACATAGTGTTATTGTTACATTATGGGTCGAAGGCAACACAATATAAATTATGTTTGAGCACATATACGCTCACGAAACGACATTGGAGACAATTGGTAAAATCCTCGAAGTCCCGGTACGAAAACTGTACAATGTTCCCCTCTGGACAGTCTGTGATATTTGGGGTATAACTCTTTCATACAAACTTTGAATTTTATGAATTTTATATCATCGGAAAGCTGAGATCGAGACCTACAACTTTCGAATTGAATATGTTTCCAAATTCGGACTAGAAGTAGGTCAAAAAGGCAAGTCAAAATTTGGATGAATAGTGATTTCGGGGTCAAATGGAAGAATCTCAAACTTTCTACACTTTTCTACATTATTCCAAATATCAAAAGGCCCTAGTATATAAGGACCTTACTATTCATGCTTAAAAAAGTTAGAAAGCAAAATGAAAAAGAAAAGAAAGGACGTAGCCGAGAGAAAGAAAAGAGAAAGAATAAGAAGAATAAGAAGAAGAATAAGAAGAAAAGAAGAAAAGAAAGAAAGAAAGAAAAATGGAAGATGAAGCAAAGTTGAGCATGGAAACCATTAAAGGTTTTGGAAGAGTTGGGAATCAAAAGAAAGAAGGTAATGAGACTTGACCCATTTTCTTATTTTTAGAGTTTTTAAGTTTAGGTGATGATAGTAGGTTGATTGGCTTGGATGTGATGATGGATGAATGATTGTTGTGCTAAGAAATGATGGTTGGGGGAAATCCCCCAACTTGTTCAATTTAGGGTGAAAATTTAAAGAAGTTAATGGATTGAATAATTGTTGATTGTGATAGTGTTGTGAATGTTTATTGAAGTTTATGTTGGACAGTTATGACCCATAGCATCACTATTTGTATAGAACATGGTGTTGTTGTACAAATTAACTATGTGACAAAGAAAATTGCTCTTTTATCATTTGTAATTGGATTACCAGGATATATAAATGATAAAAGTCCATATGATTAGTTCTGTATTAATAAGATATGAGACAGTATTAATCCATTAAGGTTTAATCATTAAATATCCCTAGTCGTAGTATTATCGAGACTGGACATCGATAACTAGTCTTGGCCGAATGCTTCTGGGGGTGTGAAGAAAAGGGCAAGACTATATCGTCACAGTCTTCTGGGAAGACAAATGACATATCCCAAGATGTATGGCTAAGTTGTGGCAAACTGGGTACTGGAAGCGTGACTGCCGTATGGACAAGGAAGACATGAAGGAAGTGAAGGTGGGGCAAGGTTCCGGCTTCATGTATGTTTTTTATAAACGTGTCCACTACTGGTTTTAAAAAAATGGATTTTTTGATACTAAAGGTGGTACATACATATGTACTGATGTGCGTGATCAGCTGATTAGCAGGAGACTGGCTTCAGATGAGATCGACCTATGAGTCAGAAACAGGATGAGAGTCGCTGTTTTGGCCATAGGAACCTAAGTTTTGGAACTACCTTTGGGGCATGTACTTAAATTAGGAGACTATTATAATGTACTTAGTTTAACTAAAAACATTATCTCTGTATCTAGTTTAACCCGTTGGGGTATACCTTTATGTTCCGAAACACCAGGACGGATGAGACTTATTTGTGGCATTGTTGTCTGAGTAAACATATAACATAACAAACAAAAGGCTCAAACTGAGTAAATCAGATGAGACTTATTTATGGCATTGTTGTCTGAGACACATAAACAAGAATCGTATATCAACTCTTTGGAAGAATAGATACTAGGACGGATTTGATCCTAATTCAAATGATGTCTATGAATCTTGTTTATTAGGCAAAATGCCTAGAACACCTTTTAATGGTAAATGTGCAAGTGCCACCGATCTATTATCTCTCGTTCATAGTGACGTAAGTGGGCCCATGTCTAGCTATGCTAGAGGTGGATATGAATACTTCGTACCTTTACGGATGTGGCATCGCTTTATGGTTATATATATCTTATGAAACATAAGTCGGAAACTTTTGAGAAATTGAAAGAGTTTCGACACGAAGTAAGAAAACAGACCGGTAATAGTATTAAAACATTGCGGTATGACCATGGTGAATAATACTTAAACATATAAGTTTCAAGATTACTTGAAATAGTATGGTATTATTTCACAATGGACTCCTCCCGGAACACCTCAAATTGACGGTGTGACCTAACGGAGAAACCGAACTTAGTTGGACATTGTAAGGTTAATGATGAGTCGCTCTGAGCTACCAATTTCCTTATGAGGATACACATTAAACAATGCCATTACTTATTTTGAATAAGGTTCCATGAAAATCTGTTAGACAGACTTCATATTAGATATTAACAAGAAAAAACCGGGTTTCTCATTCCTGAAGATTTGGGATTACTGGGCATACTCTAAACGTTTGGATGATACCAAACCAGAACCCAAATCGGATAAGTGCCTATTTGTAGGTTATCCTAGGGAAAACAAAGTATAGAAGAGAACAATGTATTTGTTGCTCCCCATACGATTTTCCTCGAAAAGGAATTCCTAAATGCAGTGGTAAGTGGGAAGAAAGTAGAACTCGATGAAAATCGGAGTGATACTATTCCAGGCACCGATCCCATACGAAACATGAAAAATTCATCATAGATGAATCTTTACCACAATATTCAAATACATAAGAACCGCGAATGTCGGAGAGAGTCAGAAAAAAACCTGGGAGGTATGGGTTTCTGATCTCACCTCATGTAGATATTAATCTTATTGAGGAAGATGGACCGACTACGTATGAGGAAGTGATACAGGGTATCGACTCCTTTTATGGCAAAGTGCCATGAAGTCCGAAATGGATTCCATGTATACCAACCAAGTTTTGATACTAGTTGATGTACCAGAAGGCATTGTGCCTATTGGTACTAAATGAGTTTTCAAGGAAGACATACATGGATGGCAACATACAAATGTACACAGCTAGGCTTGTTACAAAAAGGTATCGTCAACGAGATAGTGTCGACTACGATGAAATTTTTTCACATGTTGCCATGATTAAATCCATTTGGATAATGCTTGCTAATGCTGCATATTTCATTTATGAAATATGGCACATGGACGCCAAAACCGCTTTCCTTAACAGAAACCTTTTGGAGAATGTAAAGAACATCCTGATGATTTTGTCGAGCCAAAACATGCAAACAAGGCTTGCAAGTTAAATCGATCCATTTATGGATTGAAGCAAGCATTGAATTCTTGGAACCATCTTTTTGATGTAATCATAATGGTATATGATTTAATTCAAAACAAAGATGATTCTTGTGTATATAACAGGGTTAGTGGGAGCGCACTGACATTCATTGGTTATTATGAATAATGTATTACTTTTCGGCAATAACATTCCCATACTATAATCGGTGAAAGCTTGGCTTTCATTAAATTCTCCATGGTATACCTGGGAGAAGCAGGCTTTATTCTAGGAATAAAGATCTACTGGGATAAATCTAGAAAGCTGCTAACACTCTCCCAGAGTTCGTACGTTTTGATATGTACGTAACCTGATGTCTCATATGCTTTGAGCATATGCAGACACAATCAGGGACATCTAGGCGATGGTCACTGGAGAACATCCTTGAATATCTTGGATGAAATAGGATGCTTTCTGAGAATATGGGGAAATGAGAACTTGAGGTGACTGGGTTCACCGCTGTAAGTTTCCAAACCGAGAAAGACGACTGTAAGTCACAATAAGGGTATATATTTAGATTGAACAATGCAACAGTGAGCTGGAAATCTTCCAAGCAAGATACTGTTGCTGAATAAACAACAAAAGTGGAATATTGCAGCAGCTGAGGCAGCAAAAGAAGTATTTTGGATCTATATAATCCTAATTGGATTAGGAATAGTTCTGTTAGCAGCTGAGCTGGGCTACAGCATAGGCTAATGAACCATGGTCTCATCATGATCCAAGTATGTACTTCGACTAAGTCATCTGATTCGTGAGATCATACATCGTGGCGATGTGATGATCGAATAAATCGCATTAGATGATAACATTATAAATCCACTGACGAAAGCTATTTTTCAGCAGAAGTTTGGGTGACCCGTACACATAGTTCAGGTGTTAGACACTTGAGCGATTGGCTATAGGCCAAGTGGGAGATTTTTGGACAATTATGATCCATAGCATCACTATTTGTACAGAACATGGTGTTGTTCTACAAATTAACTATGTGACAAAGGAAATTGCTCTTTTATCATTTGTAATTGGATTACCAGGATATATAAATGATAAATTCCATATGATTAGTACTGGATTAATAAGATATGAGACAGTATTAATCCATTAAGGTTTTAATCATTAAATATCCATATAGTCGTAGTATTATCGAGACTGGACATCGATAATGCGAAATATGATTGTATTAACACTTTGCTTGTTATGGAAGCGTAACGATATAGTTCTCATATATTTAGGTATTGGAAACTCATGCAAGTGTAATAGGAGGTTCTGTTTACCAATGGTACGGAAAACGTCTGTCGCTCTGATAGACCCCTTAGATTCCCATTGGTAGTATGACTATGTGTCTATGGGAATCCGAATCAGGTTAGGTGTATTGGTCTAACCTAAGACTTGCATCGCGAATACTTGTGACAATTAGTATACTTTGGTTTTGGTCGTCCGGGGCTTTAATAGGTTCTGTGTACGCCTCTTCTGGGTATAATGAGAATCGTAGTGTATTGAGTATGATGTCAAGATGGAATTATCACTTCAGTCATATGGATATGATGATCACACAGGGATACAAAACTAGTACTCTCAAGTGCTATAGCCATCGGGAAGACACAACTCCAGCCCCCAGGCCTAGCATGTGATATCTGATACTGGATCGTAATACGCAATATTATGTATACTACGCTTGAAAAAGATCATGTATTCCTTAAAAGAATATTTCTGGAGAATTTGGTAGGCACGGTGATTTGCTAGAAGCCAACTGTGGGAACACAGAAACTGAGGCGACGCATGCTGTTGTAGGCTCGGGGGCCTATTTGAGAGTACGGAGTAGCCACGGGGACTAAACCGGAGAATAATGGAGTCGCCACCCGGTGTGAACCGAGACAAAATTTAAGGCCGCACTCACCCCTCGCAAGGGAATACCTCAAACCGTTGGGTTCGGAATGGTCCCTTACTCATGCCACTTATAATGAAAGTTTTGTGTAATAATTTAATCAGGCCAAAGTAACACTTATTTCCAAGAGTATCATGCTTCTAACTCTACATGCAGGAAATTAGTCATCACAACATGCAACATCACATGGCAATCTCATGAACATTTCTCGATCATATGATATGGAAAACTAAGAACACCCTAATCATACTTGAGTACTATCTCATGAACCTATTAACCAAATAACATGATAACAACCTAATCATGCTTGAATATCATCCCAAGAACACATAGAATGGATAAATGCAGGAATACAAATAACATGATTGGCTACATAATACAAGAAAGATCAACCAAGAGGCAATTATGCATGAATATGATAAGACAGACTCAGTTCAGTGTGTGCGCGTTCGTGTAGCGTTCGTAAACGCGTTCGAACGGTAAACAGAAGGTTCGCGTTCGTGTGGTGTTTGATAATGCGTTCGAACGGTACCAGACCTGATGATACAAAATGCATGCGCGTTCGAGTAGCGTTCGTAAAACGTGTTCGAACGGTAAATAGAAGGTTCGCATTCGTATAGCATTCGAGAACGCGTTCGAACGGAACCAGACCTGATGCATGGTAAGACTAAGAAAGTGTGTGTACGTTCGCGTAGCGTTTGTAAAACGCGTTCGAACGGGAAACAGAAGGTTCGCGTTCGTATAGCGTTTGAGGACGCGTTCGAACGGAACCAGACCTGATGCATACAACCACAAAGAATAAAGACAACAATGTCAAGCTCAGTATGTCCGATCAAATGTTTCTCACATCCAACCGAACACACATCAACCGGCGTGGCGAAGCATCGTGGTAAAGGGCTTTAAACCTTCCCCATATGGGATCTTTCATTCCACTCACTAAGCCCATGCGCTCGATTGAATCATGCATACATAGAATTAAAAGCAATAATATCAAACTAGTATGCCCGATTGAACGTGTCTTGCATTCAACCAAGCACACATCAACCGGCGCGGTGAAGCATTGTGGTAAAGGGCTTTAACCTTCCCCATAGGGGATCTTTTATTCCACTTACTAAGCCCATGCGCTCGATCGAATCATGCATACATAGAATTAAAAGCAATAATATCAAACTAGTATGCCCGATTGAACGTGTCTTGCATTCAACCGAGCACACATCAACCGGCGCGGCGAAGCATCTTGGTAAAGGGCTTTAACCCTTCCCCATAGGGGATCTTTTATTCCACTTACTAAGCCCATGCGCTCGATCGAATAATACGTAAATAAGCAACATGCAGAATTCGAGTGACGAAAAATAAATAAATAAATAAATCAAAGCAGCATGAAACAAGAGAAGGTGCCGTTTACTCAAGTGGTACGTGGATTGTATCCCAAGTACAGACCGCACTACCGTCCATTCGGATTCGGCTACGGAATTTACGTCTGGGTTTCCATCCTATATACCACGAGAGACGACACTCTTTTATTCATCCAATACCACAACACACATCATACACAAACAAGATTCAAAGAATAAGTAAAATATGATCAAAATAAATAACAAAAATCAAATAAAGATGAGTGTGAAAAGTACCCTCAGGTCTAACCTTTTAAGCCGTCTCTCGGACTCGCGTTTCGTGAAGATCGGAAGGGGTAAAGCTCCGCAACTTTTCTGGTTCACTGGTTTGCCTTTTCCTTCGCTGTTTTGCCGCTCAAGCTACTGTTTCGAGTCCGTTTTGCTGCTGTTTCCTTGTGGTTTCACTGCCGTTTCCTCTGTATTTTTTTGCTTACTGTTTTTGGGTGTGTTCTTCCTGTAATTTTCCTGTGTGTTGTGTATGAGCTAGGGGAGTGCATGTCTTGGTTAGGGGTTGTTTATATAGAGAAGGGTTAGGGCTTCACCTTGTCTCACAAGGAAGGGATTTGGTGCATTCAATTTAGGATTTGGTCTTAAGGAAAGTCAAAGATTGAGGGGGGACAAGGTTAATTTCAAATTAGGAAGGTGATATCTTTAATTTGTGTTGATTAGGCATACAATATTTTTAGATTGGTTATGATTGATTTTAATTAGGCATGACATCTTTTTGATTTAGTATGTGATTTGTTTAGTTAGGAAGTTAATATATTTGATTTATCTTAGTTAGGTATGATTATATTTTTTGTATTATTTAATTGGTAAATGGTTTAAAAATATTTTATTTAATTCAATGTTTATTTAATTAAATTGGGATGTGTTTTATGGGATTTGGGGGGGATAATTGGGCTTGGTGCGAGGCTAGCAGCAAAACCAGAACACCGACTCCGTTCGAATGCTTCCTCGAACGCGACACGAACGCCCGCAATCTGCCTGACGTTCGAATGAAGTAACGAACGCAGCACTAACGAAGACAGTGAGCTTGTGAAATAAACTTGATGACGTACTTCTTTCGAATTTCCCCTTCCGATGTCCGTTTTCCGTGACCTCCGTGACTTAAAAGGTAGTGTCTCCAAAATGAGACTCATCATAGGGACTTATGTGTAAAATGCAGTGCCTACAGTCGCCCCCACTTTGATGGGACTTGTGTAATGTGCAACAGTGACAATCCTATCAAAGTTATGCAATGTATTTTCACTTACCTGGCTCGCCAACTGCCACTTGACTTTCCACGTGTTGATTAATTTAGGTGGTGAGGTGCTGCGACCCCTGGTTCATTCCCGAACCGTGTTGTGATGTGGTCCATTCCCGAACCGTTGACGTAAGGTGGTCCATTCCCGAACCGTTACTGTGAGTTGGTCCATTCCCGAACCGTTACTGTGAGGTGTTCATTCCCGAACTGTTATCGTGAGGTGGTCCATTCCCGAACCTTTAGTGTGAGGTGTCCATTCTCGAATTGTTACTGTAAGGTGGTCCATTCCCGAACCGTTACTGTGAGGTGTCCATTCCCGAACTGTTACTGTAAGGTGGTCCATTCCCAACCGTTACTGTTAGATGTCCATTCCCGAACTATTATTGTGAGGTGGTCCATTACCGAACCGTTACTGTGAGGCGGTTCATTCCCGACCGTGCTTCCTTTTTGGAGTGTCATTCCCGGCTTGTTCATTCCTGAACTGTATTTCCATTCCTGGAGTGCCATTCCCGGCTTGTTCATTCTTGAACTCTGCTCCATTCTTGGATTGCCATTCCCGGCTTGTTCATTCTCGAACTGTGTTTCCATTCTAGGAGTGCCATTCCCGGCTTGTTCATTCTGGAACTGTGTTCCATTCTTGGAGTGCCATTCCCGGCTTGTTCATTCTCGAACTGTGTTTCCATTCTTGGAGTGCCATTCCCGGCTTGTTCATTCTTGAACTCTGCTCCATTCTGGATTGCCATTCCCGGTCTGTTGTTCATTCTTGAACTCTGCTCCATTCTTGGATTGCCATTCCCGGCTTGTTCATTCTCGAACTGAACTGTGTTTCCATTCTTGGAGTGCCATTCCCGGCTTGTTCATTCTCGAACTGTGTTTCCACTCTTGGAGTGCCATTCCCGGCTTGTTCATTCTCGAACTATGTTTCCACTCTTGGAGTGCCATTCCCGCTAAACTGATATTGATGCTGAAGTGGGCCTCGACCCTGGGACTCATTCCCAACTGATACTGATGTGGGTCTCGACCCTGGGACTCATCCCCAAAACTGATAGTGATGTGGGCCTCGACCCTGGGAATCATCCCCAAAACTGATGCTGAAGTGGGCCTCGGCCCTGGGACTCATTCCCAAACTGATACTTATGTGGGTCTCGACCCTGGGACTCATCCCCAAAACTGATGCTGAAGTGGGCCTCGGCCCTGGGACTCATTCCCAACTGTGTTTCCATTCTTGGAGTGCCATTCCCGGCAAGATATGATAATGGTCCATTTCCGAACCGTTGCTCCATTTTCAGAGTGCCATTTTCGGCGAGATGAGATGATGGTTCATTTCGAACCGTGCTCCATTTACGGAGTGCCATTTTCGGCAAGTGATGAGATGATGGTCCATTTCCGAACCATTACTGATATTATGTGGGCCCTGCCCAGAGTACTATACCCCAGACGTACCCTAACTATACTGAACCATGTGGGCCTCGCCCCCAGAATGCCATACCCGGCGGAACTGATACTGAACTGATGTGGGCCTCGCCCCCAACTGATAATGATATGGGCCTCGCCCCAAGACTGATACTGCTGATATGGGCCTCGCCCCCAGACTGATACTGATACGGGCCTCGACCCAAGACTGATACTGATATGGGCCTCGCCCCAAGACTGATACTGCTGATATGGCCTCGCCCCCAGACTGATACTGATACGGGCCTCGCCCCAAGACTGATACTGATATGGGCCTCGCCCCAAGACTGATACTGCTTATATGGGCCTCGCCCCAAGACGGATATTGATACGGGCCTCGCCCCTGTGATTCATTCCTGAAGACTACTGACATTGTACTGTTGCTGCTTCTGGTTGGCTTGCATTTGACGCTTTCTCTTTTTCTCCTTTGAAACATGTTATTACAAAACAGAACAAACACAAAAGGATGCAAATATGTTACGTGTATGCATGCATGCATGATTGAGTTTCCTATCCCGTTGGGCTAGGTCTTCTGCCAGTACTCTTGGTGGCTGCTAGGTCTTTTGACAAGTCAGCCCTCTTCCCTAACCAACGGGTATCTATGATGGCCTTCAAGACAAAATGGGGTTAACATGGTGCATGTATGCATGAGGTGCATGTGATGCATGTAACATATAGAACATACTAAATCGATTTAAAATTTTCAAACAATCGGCCCATTATCATTTTAGAAGCCTTTGGGCTAAATGTCATAGGAGTGAACTCGTCCCAGTTTAAATGGCCTAACGAGTTCACATCTCATGGCAAGGAGCCCAACTAAATCCAAATGGTAATGTTCCGAACATAAGCACAAAGAAAGACAATGCAAACATACAACAATAATTTCTACAGAATGGCCCATCAACATTTCAGAAGCTTTGGGCCCAATGGTCATAAGGTACGAACTCACCCCAGTTTAAATGGCCCAGCAAGTCCGCATTTCTGACAATGGTCCAACTGCATCCAAATGAGGATGGTCCACTAGCACATACTCAAGGAAATAATTGTTACTTTAACCATGCAAACCCGGTCTATGGGTGGGTTCGTAGGAGTATAGACAAAGGCTCTCACCGGCGAAGGATGGCCCACAACTAGGTCTCCCCACTCAAGGGTTCGAGCGACCAAGTGAGCGCACCCTTTTTTATACACTAAGGTACGTGCCAATGAGCTATGGTGTGTGACGGACTGTCAAATGGATTTCCCGTTGTAGATTCCCCAGAGGGAAGGTGGAGCGAGGCTCACTTAAATACCCAAGCCTCTTAGGCTCTTATCGCTTGGTGTCAGGAATAAACAACGAGTCCTCCAAATTAGTCCATCACAATAGTCTATGAGTAGATGGCTATCTAGGTGCCTTCACAGCTTTTCCTTCTAGAAAGGTAGTGAATGAAGGAAGACACCAAACCATTACCTAGCCTTAAAATGCCTTTGATTAAACCCTCACTTTATCCACTATAGACACGATCAATTAAAACATAAATCCAAACATCACAAGACAATATTTCGAGGCCGATTCCATATCCCTAGTGGAGTCGCCAGACTGTGGGAACACAGAAACTGGGGCGACGCATGCTGTTCTAGGCTCGGGGGCCTAGTTGAGAGTACGGAGTAGCCACGGGGACTAAACCGGAGAATAATGGAGTCGCCACCCGGTGTGAACCGAGACAAAGATTTAAGGCCGCACTCACCCCTCGCAAGGGAATACCTCAAACCGTTGGGTTCGGAATGGTCCCTTACTCATGCCACTTATAATGAAAGGATTTGTGTAATAATTTAATCAGGCCAAAGTAACACTTATTTCCAAGAGTATCATGCTTCTAACTCTACATGCAGGGAATTAGTCATCACAACATGCAACATCACATGGCAATCTCATGAACATTTCTCGATCATATGATATGGAAAACTAAGAACAACCTAATCATACTTGAGTACTATCTCATGAACCTATTAACCAAATAACATGCTAACAACCTAATCATGCTTGAATATCATCCCAAGAACACATAGAATGGATAAATGCAGGAATACAAATAACATGATTGGCTACATAATACAAGAAAGATCAACCAAGAGGCAATTATGCATGAATATGATAAGACAGACTCAGTTCAGTGTGTGCGCGTTCGTGTAGCGTTCGTAAACGCGTTCGAACGGTAAAAAGAAGGTTCACGTTCGTGTGGTGTTTGATAACGCGTTCGAACGATACCAGACCTGATGATACAAAATGCATGCGCGTTCGAGTAGCGTTCGTAAAACGTGTTCGAACGGTAAATAGAAGGTTCGCATTCGTATAGCATTTGAGAACGTGTTCGAACGGAACCAGACCTGATGCATGGTAAGACTAAGAAAGTGTGTGTGCGTTCGCGTAGCGTTTGTAAAACGCGTTCGAACGGGAAACAGACGGTTCGCGTTCGTATAGCGTTTGAGGACGCGTTCGAACGGAACCAGACCTGATGCATACAACCACAAAGAATAAAGACAACAATGTCAAGCTCAGTATGTCCGATCAAATGTTTCTCACATCCAACCGAACACACATCAACCGGCGTGGCGAAGCATCGTGGTAAAGGGCTTTAACCTTCCCCATATGGGATCTTTCATTCCACTTACTAAGCCCATGCGCTCGATTGAATCATGCATACACAGAATTAAAAGCAATAATATCAAACTAGTATGCCCGATTGAACGTGTCTTGCATTCAACCAAGCACACATCAACCGGCGCGGTGAAGCATTGTGGTAAAGGGCTTTAACCCTTCCCCATAGGGGATCTTTTATTCCACTTACTAAGCCCATGCGCTCGATCGAATCATGCATACATAGAATTAAAAGCAATAATATCAAACTAGTATGCCCGATTGAACGTGTCTTGCATTCAACCGAGCACACATCAACCGGCGCGGCGAAGCATCTTGGTAAAGGGCTTTAACCCTTCCCCATAGGGGATCTTTTATTCCACTTACTAAGCCCATGCGCTCGATCGAATAATACGTAAATAAGCAACATGCAGAATTCGAGTGACGAAAAATAAATAAATAAATAAATCAAAGCAGCATGAAACAAGAGAATGTGCCGTTTACTCAAGTGGTACGTGGAGTTGTATCCCAAGTACAGACCGCACTACCGTCCATTCGGATTCGGCTACGGAATTTACGTCTGGGTTTCCATCCTATATACCACGAGAGACGACACTCTTTTATTCATCCAATACCCACAACACACATCATACACAAACAAGATTCAAAGAATAAGTAAAATATGATCAAAATAAATAACAAAAATCAAATAAAGATGAGTGTGAAAAGTACCCTCAGGTCTAACCTTTTAAGCCGTCTCTCGGACTCGCGTTTCGTGAAGATCGGAAGGGGTAAAGCTCCGCAACTTTTCTGGTTCACTGGTTTGCCTTTTCCTTCGCTGTTTTGCCGCTCAAGCTACTGTTTCGAGTCCGTTTTGCTGCTATTTCCTTGTGGTTTCGCTGCCGTTTCCTCTGTATTTTTTTGCTTACTGTTTTTGGGTGTGTTCTTCCTGTAATTTTCCTGTGTGTTGTGTATGAGCTAGGGAGTGCATGTCTTGGTTAGGGGTTATTTATATAGAGAAGGGTTAGGGCTTCACCTTGTCTCACAAGGAAGGGATTTGGTGCATTCAATTTAGGATTTGGTCTTAAGGAAAGTCAAAGATTGAGGGGGGACAAGGTTAATTCAAATTAGGAAGGTGATATCTTTAATTTGTGTTGATTAGGCATACAATATTTTTAGATTGGTTATGATTGATTTTAATTAGGCATGACATCTTTTTGATTTAGTATGTGATTTGTTTAGTTAGGAAGTTAATATATTTGATTTATCTTAGTTCGGTATGATTATATTTTGTGTATTATTTAATTGGTAAATGGTTTAAATATTTTATTTAATTCAATGTTTAATTTAATTAAATTGGGATGTGTTTTATGGGCTTTGGGGGGGATAATTGGGCTTGGGTGCGAGGCTAGCAGCAAAACCAGAAACACCGACTCCGTTCGAATGCTTCCTCGAACGCGACATGAACGCCCGCAATCTGCCTGACGTTCGAATGAAGTAACGAACGCAGCACTAACGAAGACAGTGAGCTTGTGAAATAAACTTGATGACGTACTTCTTTCGAATTTCCCCTTCCGATGTCCGTTTTTCGTGACCTCCGTGACTTAAAAGGTAGTGTCTCCAAAATGAGACTCATCATAGGGACTTATGTGTAAAAATGCAGTGCCTACAGTCGCCCCCACTTTGATGGGACTTGTGTAATGTGCAACAGTGACAATCCTATCAAAGTTATGCAATGTATTTTCACTTACCTGGCTCGCCAACTGCCACTTGACTTTCCACGTGTTGAGTTGATTTAGGTGGTGAGGTGTTGCGACCCCTGGTTCATTCCCGAACCGTGTTGTGATGTGGTCCATTCCCGAACCGTTGACGTAAGGTGGTCCATTCCCGAACCGTTACTGTGAGTTGGTCCATTCCCGAACCGTTACTGTGAGGTGTTCATTCCCGAACTGTTATCGTGAGGTGGTCCATTCCCGAACCTTTAGTGTGAGGTGTCCATTCTCGAACTGTTACTGTAAGGTGGTCCATTCCCGAACCGTTACTGTGAGGTGTCCATTCCCGAACTGTTACTGTAAGGTGGTCCATTCCCAAACCGTTACTGTTAGATGTCCATTCCCGAACTATTATTGTGAGGTGGTCCATTACCGAACCGTTACTGTGAGGCGGTTCATTCCCGAACCGTGCTTCCATTTTTGGAGTGTCATTCCCGGCTTGTTCATTCCTGAACTGTATTTCCATTCCTGGAGTGCCATTCCCGGCTTGTTCATTCTTGAACTCTGCTCCATTCTTGGATTGCCATTCCCGGCTTGTTCATTCTCGAACTGTGTTTCCATTCTTGGAGTGCCATTCCCGGCTTGTTCATTCTGGAACTGTGTTTCCATTCTTGGAGTGCCATTCCCGGCTTGTTCATTCTCGAACTGTGTTTCCATTCTTGGAGTGCCATTCCCGGCTTGTTCATTCTTGAACTCTGCTCCATTCTTGGATTGCCATTCCCGGCTTGTTCATTCTTGAACTCTGCTCCATTCTTGGATTGCCATTCCCGGCTTGTTCATTCTCGAACTGTGTTTCCATTCTTGGAGTGCCATTCCCGGCTTGTTCATTCTCGAACTGTGTTTCCACTCTTGGAGTGCCATTCCCGGCTTGTTCATTCTCGAACTATGTTTCCACTCTTGGAGTGCCATTCCCGGCTAAACTGATATTGATGCTGAAGTGGGCCTCGACCCTGGGACTCATTCCCAAACTGATACTGATGTGGGTCTCGACCCTGGGACTCATCCCCAAAACTGATAGTGATGTGGGCCTCGACCCTGGGAATCATCCCCAAAACTGATGCTGAAGTGGGCCTCGGCCCTGGGACTCATTCCCAAACTGATACTTATGTGGGTCTCGACCCTGGGACTCATCCCCAAAACTGATGCTGAAGTGGGCCTCGGCCCTGGGACTCATTCCCAAACTGTGTTTCCATTCTTGGAGTGCCATTCCCGGCAAGATATGATAATGGTCCATTTCCGAACCGTTGCTCCATTTTCAGAGTGCCATTTTCGGCGAGATGAGATGATGGTTCATTTCGAACCGTGCTCCATTTACGGAGTGCCATTTTCGGCAAGTGATGAGATGATGGTCCATTTCCGAACCATTACTGATATTATGTGGGCCCTGCCCCCAGAGTACTATACCCGGCAGAACTAATACTGAACCAATGTGGGCCTCGCCCCCCAGAATGCCATACCCGGCGGAACTGATACTGAACTGATGTGGGCCTCGCCCCCAACTGATAATGATATGGGCCTCGCCCCAAGACTGATACTGCTGATATGGGCCTCGCCCCCAGACTGATACTGATACGGGCCTCGACCCAAGACTGATACTGATATGGGCCTCGCCCCAAGACTGATACTGCTGATATGGGCCTCGCCCCCAGACTGATACTGATACGGGCCTCGCCCCAAGACTGATACTGATATGGGCCTCGCCCCAAGACTGATACTGCTTATATGGGCCTCGCCCCAAGACGGATATTGATACGGGCCTCGCCCCTGTGATTCATTCCTGAAGACTACTGACATTGTACTGTTGCTGCTGCTTCTGGTTGGCTTGCAGTTGACGCTTTCTCTTTTTCTCCTTTGAAACATGTTATTACAAAACAAACACAAACAAAAGGATGCAAATATGTTACGTGTATGCATGCATGCATGATTGAGTTTCCTATCCCGTTGGGCTAGGTCTTCTGCCAGTACTCTTGGTGGCTGCTAGGTCTTTTGACAAGTCAGCCCTCTTCCCTAACCAACGGGTATCTATGATGGCCTTCAAGACAAAATGGGGTTAACATGGTGCATGTATGCATGAGGTGCATGTGATGCATGTAACATATAGAACATACTAAATCGATTAAAATTTTCAAACAAATCGGCCCATTATCATTTTAGAAGCCTTTGGGCTAAATGTCATAGGAGTGAACTCGTCCCAGTTTAAATGGCCTAACGAGTTCACATCTCATGGCAAGGAGCCCAACTAAATCCAAATGGTAATGTTCGAACATAAGCACAAAGAAAGACAATGAAAACATACAACAATAATTTCTACAGAATGGCCCATCAACATTTCAGAAGCTTTGGGCCCAATGGTCATAAGGTACGAACTCACCCCAGTTTAAATGGCCCAGCAAGTCCGCATTTCTGACAATGGTCCAACTGCATCCAAATGAGGATGGTCCACTAGCACATACTCAAGGAAATAATTGTTACTTTAACCATGCAAACCCGGTCTATGGGTGGGTTCGTAGGAGTATAGACAAAGGCTCTCACCGGCGAAGGATGGCCCACAACTAGGTCTCCCCACTCAAGGGTTCGAGCGACCAAGTGAGCGCACCCTTTTTTATACACTAAGGTACGTGCCAATGAGCTATGGTGTGTGACGGACTGTCAAATGGATTTCCCGTTGTAGATTCCCCAGAGGGAAGGTGGAGCGAGGCTCACTTAAATACCCAAGCCTCTTAGGCTCTTATCGCTTAGTGTCAGGAATAAACAACGAGTCCTCCAAATTAGTCCATCACAATAGGCTATGAGTAGATGGCTATCTAGGTGCCTTCACAGCTTTTCCTTCTAGAAAGGTAGTGAATGAAGGAAGACACCAAACCATTACCTAGCCTTAAAATGCCTTTGATTAAACCCTCACTTTATCCACTATAGACACGGTCAATTAAAACATAAATCCAAACATCACAAGACAATTTCGGGGCCGATTCCATATCCCTAGTGGAGTCGCCAGACTGTGGGAACACAGAAACTGGGGCGACGCATGCTGTTCTAGGCTCGGGGGCCTAGTTGAGAGTACGGAGTAGCCACGGGGACTAAACCGGAGAATAATGGAGTCGCCACCGGTGTGAACCGGGACAAAGATTTAAGGCCGCACTCACCCCTTGCAAGGGAAGACCTCAAACCGTTGGGTTCGGAATGGTCCCTTACTCATGCCACTTATAATGAAAGGATTTGTGTAATAATTAATCAGGCCTAAGTAACACTTATTTCCAAGAGTATCATGCTTCTAACTCTACATGCAGGGAATTAGTCATCACAACATGCAACATCACATGGCAATCTCATGAACATTTCTCGATCATATGATATGGAAAACTAAAAACAACCTAATAATGCTTGAGTACTATCTCATGAACCTATTAACCAAATAACATGCTAACAGCCTAATCATGCTTGAATATCATCCCAAGAACACATAGAATGGATAAATGCAGGAATACAAATAACATGATTGGCTACATAATACAAGAAAGATCAACCAAGAGGCAATTATGCATGAATATGATAAGACAGACTCAGTTCAGTGTGTGCGCATTCGTGTAGCGTTCGTAAACCCGTTCGAACGGTAAATAGAAGGTTCACGTTCATGTGGCATTTGATAACGCGTTCTAACGGTACCGGACGTGATGATACAAAATGCATGCGTGTTCGAGTAGCGTTCGTAAAATGTGTTTGAACGGTAAATAGAAGGTTCCCGTTCGTATAGCGTTCGAGAACACGTTCGAATGGAACCAGACCTGATGCATGGTAAGACCAAGAAAGTGCGTGTGCGTTCGTATAGCGTTTGTAAAACGAGTTCGAACGGGAAACAGAAGGTTCGCGTTCGTATAGCGTTTGAGGATGCGTTCGAACGGAACCAGACCTGATGCATACAACCACAAAGAATAAAGACAACAATGTCAAGCTCAGTATGTCCGATCAAATGTTTCTCACATCCAACCGAACACACATCAACCGGCGCGGCAAAGCATCGTGGTAAAGGGCTTTAACCCTTCCCCATAGGGGATCTTTCATTCCACTTACTAAGCCCATGCGCTCGATTGAATCATGCATAAATAGAATTAAAAGCAATAATATCAAACTAGTATGCCCGATTGAACGTGTATTGCATTCAACCGAGCACACATCAACCGGCGCGGCGAAGCATCGTGGTAAAGGGTTTTAACCCTTCCCCATAGGGGATCTTTTATTCCACTTACTAAGCCATGCGCTCGATCGAATCATGCATACATAGAATTAAAAGCAATAATATCAAACTAGTATGCCCGATTGAACGTGTCTTGCATTCAACCGAGCACACATCAACCGGCGCGGCGAAGCATCGTGGTAAAGGGCTTTGACCCTTCCCCATAGGGGATCTTTTATTCCACTTACTAAGCCCATGCGCTCGATCGAATCATGCATACATAGAATTAAAAGCAATAATATCAAACTAGTATGCCCGATTGAACGTGTCTTGCATTCAACCGAGCACACATCAACCGGCGCGGCGAAGCATCGTGGTAAAGGGCTTTAACCCTTCCCCATAGGGGATCTTTTATTCCACTTACTAAGCCCATGCGCTCGATCGAATCATGCATACATAGAATTAAAAGCAATAATATCAAACTAGTATGCCCGATTGAACGTGTCTTGCATTCAACCGAGCACACATCAACCGGCGCGGCGAAGCATCGTGGTAAAGGGCTTTAACCCTTCCCCATAGGGGATCTTTTATTCCACTTACTAAGCCCATGCGCTCGATCGAATAATACGTAAATAAGCAACATGCAGAATTCGAGTGACGAAAAATAAATAAATAAATCAAAGCAGCATGAAACAAGAGAAGGTGC
Organism: Zanthoxylum bungeanum; assembly: GCA_019454045.1. Classification (NCBI taxonomy): domain Eukaryota; kingdom Viridiplantae; phylum Streptophyta; class Magnoliopsida; order Sapindales; family Rutaceae; genus Zanthoxylum; species Zanthoxylum bungeanum. The sequence continues at coordinate 92,337 of SKCR01001328.1, read as the reverse complement.
CGTTTACTCAAGTGGTACGTGGAGTTGTATCCCAAGTACAGACCGCACTACCGTCCATTCGGATTTGGCTACGGAATTTACGTATGGGTTTCCATCCTATATACCACGAGAGACGACACTCTTTTATTCATCCAATACCCACAACACACATCATACACAAACAAGATTCAACGAATAAGTAAAATATGATCAAAATAAATAACAAAAATCAAATAAAGATGAGTGTGACAAGTACCCTCAGGTCTAACCTTTTAAGCCGTCTCTCGGACTCGCGTTTCGTGAAGATCGGAAGGGGTAAAGCTCCGCAACTTTTCTGGTTCACTGGTTTGCCTTTTCCTTCGCTGTTTTGCCGCTCAAGCTACTGTTTCGAGTCCGTTTTGCTGCTGTTTCCTTGTGGTTTCGCTGCTGCCGTTTCCTCTGTATTTTTTTGCTTACTGTTTTTGGGGTGTGTTCTTCCTGTAATTTTCCTGTGTGTTGTGTATGAGCTAGGGGAGTGCATGTCTTGGTTAGGGGTTGTTTATATAGAGAAGGGTTAGGGCTTCACCTTGTCTAACAAGGAAGGGATTTGGTGCATTCAATTTAGGATTTGGTCTTAAGGAAAGTCAAAGATTGAGGGGGGACAAGGTTAATTCAAATTAGGAAGGTGATATCTTTAATTGGTGTTGATTAGGCATACAATATTTTTAGATTGGTTATGATTGATTTTAATTAGGCATGACATCTTTTGATTTAGTATGTGATTTGTTTAGTTAGGAAGTTAATATATTTGATTTATCTTAGTTAGGTATGATTATATTTTGTGTTTTATTTAATTGGTAAATGGTTTAAAATATTTTATTTATTTCAATGTTTAATTTAATTAAATTGGGATGTGTTTTATGGGCTTTGGGGGGGCTAATTGGGCTTGGGTGCGAGGCTAGCAGCAAAACCAGAAACACCGACTCTATTCGAACGCTTCCTCGAACGCGACACGAACGCCCGCAATCTGCCTGACGTTCGAACGAAGTAACGAACGCAGCACTAACGAAGATAGTGAGCTTGTGAAATAAACTTGATGACGTACTTATTTCGGATTTCCCCTTCCGATGTCCGTTTTCCGTGACCTCCGTGACTTAAAAGGTATTGTCTCCAAAATGAGACTCATCATAGGGACTTATGTGTAAAAATGCAGTGCCTACACCAACCATGTCTTGTAAATTGGTAAGAACGTGGTACCGGGTAAGCAGGTGTTCGGATAGTCCGATGACCGTATTTACTGCCAACATATCCAGGGATCTCTTGGGTCGCCTCCCAAAGATTCACCAATGATATTTGACTCGAACATAATTAATTTGGGATTAATTATGTGTGAGAGAAAATTAATCTAGGATTAATTACGGCAAGAATTAATCTGGGATTAATTCGACAAAGAGAGAGAGAACATGATTAACTTGGAATTAATCGGCAAAGTAAAATTATTTGATAATTGTTTGAATAATTTGGAAAATGTATCGAAAAGATGTGAAGAAAAATCACTTGTGTTAAACTGGGAAAAATGCCATTTCATGACTAATCCATGAATTATTTTGGGTCACGTTTTGTCATCTAAAGGTATTGAGGCTGACAAGCTAAAAATAGAGGTGCTCTAAATTGCCACTACCAAAAACATTCAAGGAAATTTGTTCTTTCTTAGGACATGCATGATTTTATAGGAGGTTTATTAAAAACTTTAGTATTATATCCAGGCCATTGTGTAATCTCCAATTGAAAGATGCAATATTTGAATGGATAAAATGTTGGACAATTATGACCCATAGCATCACTATTTGTAAAAGACATAGTGTTTTGTATAAATTAATTATGTGACAAAGGAAATTGTTATTTTATCATTTTGTAATTGGATTACTTTGATATATATATATGATAAAAGTCTTTATGATTAGTTCCGGATTAATAAGATATGAGACAGTATTAATCCATGAACGATTTAATCATTAAATATCCATAGTCATAGTATTATCGAGACTGTACATCGATAATGCGGAATAGACTAGTATTACACTTGTGCGCGTTATGGAAGCTTAACGACATAGTTCTCATACATTTAAGTATTGGATACTTATGCAAGTGTGATAGGAGGTTCTGTTAGCTGTTGGATTGGGAACAGCTTCGCTCTGGATAGACCCATCGGAATCCCATTGGTAGTATGACTATGTGTTTATGGGAATCCAAATCAGAGTAGGTGTATGTGGTCTTAACCTGAGACTTGCATCGCTAATACTTGCGACAATCAATACGATTTGGTTTTGGTCATCCGGAGTTTTAACAGGTTCTGTGTACGCCTCTTTTGGGTTTATTGAGAATCATAATGTATTGGGTGTGATGTCAAGATGGAAGTATCACTTCAGTCATATGGAGATGATGATCACGCAGGGATACAAAACTAGTACTCTTAAATGCTGCAGCTATCGGGATAGTATGACTACGTCATGATTATCCGATTACAGAGACTAATTGCTAGTGATCTGATATATGCTTCGTACGGGGCAGACACAATTACAGCCCTAGGTCTAGCATGTGACATTTGATACTGGATCGTAATACGCAATATATAATATATTATGCCTGATACAGATTATATATTCTTGTTGAATATTTCTGGAGAATTGGGTAGGCACGGTGCTTTGCTAGAAGCCAAACATATCTTGTAAATCGTTGAGAACGTGGTAAGCGGTACGCACATGTCAGACAGTCCGACATTGGATTTACTACCAATATATTCAGGGATCTCTTGGGTCGCTTCCCAAAGATTCATCGATGACATTTGACTCGAACAGAATTAATCTGGGATTAATTATGAGAGAGAGAAAATTAATCTGGGATTAATTGCGACAAGAATTTATCTGTGGTAAAATATTAATTGAAGAGAGAACGTGATTAATTTGGAATTAATCGATTAAATAATATATTGGATATATTAATTGAAATCAGATTTCAATACGGAATTAAAATTGGATTTTAATTCGGGCGAATGAATTAATTTGGAATTAATTCGTAAGCGACTTTCGTAATAATTTTGCTAGGCATTATTATTTAATTAAATTTAATTTAATTACGTCGCGACGGAAAATTCGTTTAATCGGATAAAACGAATCCGGGCCCAAAGTGTGTTGAGCAAGCTAAATTGAATTTTGAATTTAAGTGATGGGATTCACTAACTTATATCACCAGTCATTAGTCGATGGAAGTAGTTGGGAGCTTTTAATACAACTTTTCCAACACACTTTGCTTTTGTTTTGTTTTTTGGAAAAACATATACATTTTTTGAAAGTCGACTTTGGTATTAAGTTTTTGGAAAACAAAATACAAAAACACAACTCTCTCTTCTCCCTCCTTGGTTGGCCGAAAGTCTCCCTCTCTCTTTGAAAGTTTTGTTACAAATTTTCAAGCTTGCTAGCACATTTGGAGTTGATTTAGGTGATAGGGAAACTCACCATTGGGTTGGAAACATTCACAAAGCTTGAAGCTTCATCAATATACAAAGATTTTGAAATCACACATTCGTTCAATGTAAGTTTTTCCGCAAACTCACTTGATCATTCACACACAATATCATGACTTATAGACCTTGGTATGTCTAGCACACTAACATAAAAGAATTTCAAAAATCATTTGAAAGGATTGTCAATGGTATCAGAGCCATATCTAAGCATGATTTGTATTTAGGGTTTATGGACTTTATTTGGGGATTTTGTGCTTGGAGTATATATTTTTCCAAATTGGTTGTTTGGTTGTGTATTGATGATGATAAATTGGATTTTTGAATCATTGGATTTGAGAAATTGATTGGATCTAAAATTTCCCTAAATTCCTTCACATGGCCGAAACTAACCCTAGTAGACTCATGGTGTTTTTTTTTTTGAAAATTTGACAATTGGATGTGTTAATAACATGAAATAAATCTTGTATGTTGATTTAATTGGATTAAAATCAAATTGAGTGTTATTTTATGCCCATTGCCGTGAGCTATAGTATGTTGGAATGGATTGATTTTGCTTCAATTTTTGTTAGACATGAGTTGGATAACTAAAGCATGATTAATTTGATTAAATTAATGTTTTGTAAATATTATAGAAATAGATTAATTATGTTAATTACACTTTAATAAAAAAAATTAATGTGATATTTGGAATATTATGTTAATATGAATTGGTCTTTAAAATTGGATTGGGCTAATTTGTTAAATTTGGGCTTATGGGCTTGGTTGGGCCAAGTTTGGTTTTGGACAATTCGATTGGATCCAATTGGGCCTAAAACCATTTCCATAAAGTCCAAATATGACTTTTGGACCATTAAATAATTTAATTGGGCCTAATGGGCCTAAATTGATTTTTGGCAAAATGGTGATTCCTTATTGGGCATTGGCTATTGGATTGGATCCATATTGGCCAAAGTCCATGCCTAAAGAATTAATTGAAAGCCTATTGGACTTTAATTAAAATAGCATTTGATGCTAATTGGGCCTTTGAGACCCAATTGGATTGGATTTGGAATCCAAGTCTTTAAGGCACATAAATAAGTGTAATTATTTAATTTGGAATTAAATTCCAATTAGTATTGGATACATATTAAATTGGATTTAAAATTATAGTTCGATATAATTCAAGAATACGTACTTTGAGTATTTATTCTTAAAAGAGTTGGACTCGCACAAATCAAATCGTTGTTTGAACATTGGATGGTCATTAATTCAAAGATTAATTAATTGGATTAGATTGATTGAATAACATGCTTTGTGTGAATATTTGGATGTATTTGTATGAATAATGTATATCGGATGGATATTAGTCGGGTGGGGCAATTTTGGAAATTGTTGTAATAAATTTTGAATTTATTAAATTGGACCTGCGTGTCCAGCCTATCATCTCTTTACTCTTTGTATTTTTCTTATCACCAATTCCCCTCAATGTAAATGAGGTTTCTTTATGTATTATGTAATTGGGTAGAAGTATGTATAGTGCTAGCGGGAGAGAAGAAAGTGAGAGATTTGTTCTATGAACAATTTGTTATATATACATCCGTATATCATTATTAATTTATTCGCGCCTTATTATGCTTTTAGAATGAATGTTTAAAGGTATATGATGAGACCTAATCAAATATAATAAATTGGTTGTCAATTGACGCGAAAATCCTCATTATATATTAAGCGTTTTCCTTCCATTGAGTGGTTCTCTCTCAAGATCCAAGATTGGCTTTGATTTGTTGGCCAAAGTCAAGATCATTGTCCATCGCGAATGTGTTTGAACCACAAAGGTTTTGTTATATATCGCATGTCTTGGGAGTTGTGACTTGTTGGCCAAAGTCAAAGTCACTTCTGTACATCGACGTGGATTACTGTAAAATGCATATGTAAATATTTCCCGAGCGGTACGTGGAGTTGTATCCCATGTATAGACCGCAATACCGTCCATTCGGATTTGGCTATGGAATTTACGTCTGGGTTTCCATTCGATATACTGCAAATGATAATAACATATAAAGACATTAATGAAATGTAAATAACGAAATAATAAAATAAAGCATATGCGGATAATGAATAAAAAAATAAAGGCGAAGTAAAAAATAAATATTAAATTAAATGTGAAATAGTAAAATAAAAATAAATAACAAGAAAAGATAAATAACGAAACTAAATGCGGAATAATGAATAACAATAAAAGTAATAAAAAATAAAAGCAACATAATAAAATAACCATAAAAATAAATAAATATAAAAAAGATAAATGACAAAATGCTAGAGAAAGAAAATGTGACCAAAAGATTCGGTCGTCTTTGATGTAGGACTTCGCATACCCGGTTGGACGTATTTCATGTCCAACTAGGCATGACGCGTCTAGAAAAAAATAAATATAGTAAAGGGTGCCCTCAAGTCTTACCTTTTAAGTCGCTTTCTCGGAAGTGCGTTAGGCCGTCGCTAGAAGGATTAAAACTTACTGTTTTTCTGGTTTGTTGATTCACCGTTTCTGCTCACTGTTTCGCTGTTTCTGCTCGTTGTTTTGCTATTTTTGGGCTGCTGTTTTTGCTATTTTTTGGCTGATGTTTTTGGTGATTTTTGGGACTGTTTTTGGTGTTTTGGTTTGTGCGGTTTTTTAGGGACTGTTTTGGGTTGCTTATTCACTGCTTTTTTGGACTGTTCTGCGGTGATTGTATAGGCTATTTTCTGTGATTTTTTGGACTATTTTTGGGGTTGTTTTGGGGGCTATTTTTGTTGTATTTTTGGACTATTTTGGGGGCTGCTACTGGTTTCACGTGAATTGTGTTTGTTCGCTGGTCAGTGATGGGCAGTGCTTTATTGTTTGTTTGTTTTGTGTTCGGTCAATGGGGTAATGGGATGCTTTTGGCTCGGTTTTGGCAGGGTACTTGTTTCTTGGCTTTTGTAGCCGTGTGTGCGCTCTCTTGTGTTGCCGAGTGTGTGTGTTTTATAAAGCCGTGTCTGTGTGCTTTTGTTGGTTTATTGTTTCTTGTGTGAGTGTGTGTTGGTGAATGGTGTGGGGTTTGTTGTTTCTTCTGTGAGTGTGTGTCAATGAAGGGTGTGATGTTTGTTGTTTCTTGTGTGAGTGTGTGTCGGTGAAGGGCATGAGGTGAGAGAAAGAGTCTTATCGTATGTGAGTGTGAGAAAGAGAGCCGTGAAAGATATAGGTGGTAATCCATTTAGTCCAATTACATCAGCCATATATGCGGTAATTATCTGTCACATAAAGACAAGCCATATAGACGGTAAAGTAATTTATATTTAGACCGACCATATAGGCGGTAATAAAGTCTGACATTAATTAATCCGGTTAAATTATAATTTATAAATTATAGTTAAATGAGATTTACTTAGATAATTATATTAAAGGTTTCACCTTTTACCCCAGCAGAAATTTAACTACAAAACATAAAAGAAAAAAGAAGAAGAAGAAGAACTATTATTATTACTGAAAATTAAAATACATAAATTAAATATTATTTATATTTACAAAAACTAGATGCAATCCTCTAAAAATAGGGAAAAGCTCCCAAGGAAAGCACACCAAATGAAGTGAAGATGAGCTCAATTTATAGGCAAGTTCGGCTTCTGGTGTCGCGACGCTGAAGTGCTTGGCGTCGCGACGCCAGCACCCGTCTTTGGTCCACACGGGTTGACTACGCGGATTCTGTCGGCACAATCAGGAGGTGACACGTGTCACGCGGCAGAGCGGCGCAATCAAGAAGCGACACATGGCAGCATCTGATTGGCTGGATTTTCGGTCCAATAAGAATCTGACACGTGACACGCGCATAGGATCGGTCAAATGAAAAGTCGACACGTGGCAACATGTGATTCACCGGTGATTCGGTCCAATAAGAACTCGACATGTGGCACGCGCTTGCTTTGTTCCAATGAGATTTCGACAAGTGGCAGACGACGCATTTTAGCTGATCTTCTGTGATGATGACATGTGGCACGGCGCACGTTAGCAAGTCCAATTTCTCAGATTCTGACACGTGTCCCTCGGTGTACGTTAGCATTGCCGGTGCTCTTTAGGTGTCGCGACGCTGAAGGCCTGGGCGTCGCGACGCTGGAAAATTACCGAAATGCCATTTTGTCAATTTTTTTCTCTGTTTTGGCCCCAAATTGCTTCCAATGCTTTCCCAACTTTATTTATCTGCAAAATAACACAAAACATATCAAAACATTCACAAAACCCGAGAAACTATACAAAATATTAAGTTAAATGAGTGGGAAATAGTGATATAAATACCTTTATCAACGCAGCGAAAAAATAAATAATTAAAATTATGATGCGGCTTCCCTTTGCCCAAGACCCATTTGTTTTTATTATTCTACAAGCCTATGCATGTTACTATATATTCTAAGCATAAAACTCATTAAACATGAAAAGAACATAAACCTAAACATGCTAACTATCATAAGAACTCTAATTAAAATAAAGAAAGAAAAAGACTTACTTGAACCGTAGACTCCTCCAGTCCTCCATCCAATCTACAAGCTTTTCTCGAACCCAGCAAGCTCTTCCACGTTCCAAAGAGCCACCCAAGTGTGTGGCCTCCAAAAATGCACACACCAAAGCCAAAACTCAACCGCAAGACTACGCCTTGAGTGCACGGGTATTTTGCCCTTGGTGCTAGCCTAGGCAAATACCTCAAAACTTTTAACTCGAGATTCCTCTAGTCAATTAGACTTAATGATCCTCAAAATCAGTGGCTTACTCTTAAAACTTTAGAGTTGCTCACTATATAAACCCAAGATATGAAAGGTTTGGTGCTAAAATTTGTGAAGAATTCTTTGGGTTTATATAGTGCTCCAAAGACAACAAAATTAATTAAGAATCCGATGTGGGATAAAAACCAATTTAATCTTAGCCATTGGATCTTAATTTAGTGGTTTAATGAGATTATAAAACCCTAATAAGAGTTTGGGCCGAATTGGATTCAAAAACAAATAACAAAATTAAATTAAAAAATTTTACTATTCACGTAGTACTATTCACGCGTTACTATTCACGTGAATAGTAAAAATTTTTTTTTTTAATCTATTTATTCCAATTCCCAAAGTGCCCCTATCGTCATTTACCAATCCATAAGCCACTATGGAACCTCATAAATGATCTGTTCAATAATTAAACACATTGAACCATTTATGAACAATTCCTACAGCAATCATATATGCTGTAAATATGTATTATGCACTGTTAACCATTGATTTCGACTTTGTTGTGTGTGACCTTTTGGGTTCCCCTCAAGTTGGACATGAAATGAATTGTGATAATTTAATCGAATATAAATTATCCTCCGATCAGATGGTCGTTCGATTTCAATGACCAAGGTTGACATCTAGCAACATGCCAAAGCCCCAAAATGAGAAGGAAAGATATATATACCCATTCTGGATGCGATTTACATATGATACGGTCTTTCGCCTCACTGTATCCCCACATATTGACCTAGGGTACGGAAAATGTCTACCCATATGGTCAAAGGTATGATGTTGATAGTATCATGAATCGTGCTAACCCAAGAATCTCACATGATTCTTCCATTGTGGCCACAGTCTCAATCACTGATCACACATATCAACCCATGAATTAGAATACTACTTTTATAAGAAAATATTATCCGAGAGAGTGGCGATTCTCTGTTGTATATTTACAAACTTCATGTGTTTCAACAAATGACCCAATCATACCCTTATGACCGGATCTTTTGAACCGGGGAAGGAGAATGTCAAAGTTATTTGATCCACACATAAGATTGTAAGAACCTCAAGTCTAAGGACTAGTCATATAATCGATACATGAAAGTTCTCACAGACACATGGATAAACACTTTATATGAAAACTTTCGGCGGTCAGTTTGATTGACACGAGCAACTCATGCATCCATGTGATACACCAAGCGAACGGATCTCTGCTAGTAGCCTATGAGATCGGCTACCCCACTTAAGGGCGTATCATATCATCATGCTAGTCTCTTCGCTTTGTGAATGCCCAAATTATTCACAAAACTATGACTAGGAACATTTAAGAGTAATGATTCTCATAAGGCGTGGAAGCCATTCGTCTTATTACACTGTTGATGATTCATATAAGTTATGTAAAACACGTATAAAAAAGATTACCATTTTATTAATTAATGAAAATATTACAAATACATGTACATATAGCCCATCGACAAGTTGGGTATAGGGTATATCCCTAACAATATCCCACTTGCACTATAGCCAACTAGTATGAATCTGGACACCATACTCTCGGGTGTGCCTATCATGCTTTTGTTGAGTCAGCCCTTTAGTCAGAGAATCTGTAAGATTATCTTCTGTGGGTATTTTCTCTATAATAACTTCTTTTCTCTCAACAATCTCCATGATGAGATGAAATCGTCTGAGTACATGCTTGGATTTCTGGTGGGACCTTGGTTCCTTTGATTGAGCAATGTCACAGGTGTTGTCATAGTACATCGTGATGCCATTCTTTATTGCAGGAAACACTTCCAGCTCCGTGATGAACTTCTTTATCCAAACTGCTTCTTTAGCTGCCTCAGATGCTGCAATATACTAGGCTTCAGTGGTGGAGTCCGTTGTAGTTGACTACTTTGAGCTTTTCCAACTTACAACACTGCTATTAAAGCAACAAATATCTTGTTTACAATCTGTGTCATCCCTATCGGTCTGAAAGCTCACATCACAATAACCAATGACTTTCATATCAGAACAATCTCCGTATGTCAAAAACACATCCTTAGTTCTTCTCAGATACTTGAGGATTGTTTGGATAGCTGCCCAGTGTTGCTCACCAGGATTTGCATGATACCTGCTCGTTATGCTAAGAGCATAAGAGACATCAGGTCTTGTACATAGCATGGCCTACATGATCGATCCTATTGCTTGTTGGTTTCTCTAATATGTCCCAAGGAAGATTAAGCATATATGAAATACAACAAAGAATATATATAAACATGAAGTATGGCGGAATCATACTTACAATATCTTGTGATGAAGAAATCAAGCCAAGATGGAAGCTCCAAGGTGGATGATTTTCGGCCAAGGTGAGAAGATGTGGAAAGCTCCAAGCTTTGAGTATTCCAAGCTCTATGATGGTTTCCCTATCACCTCTTTTGATCCCTTGAAAGGTGCTAGCCTTGCTTGTGAGGAGATGTTCCAAACAATCACACTTTCTTCAAGCTTTTGGCAACCAAAATGAAGAAGATGAAGACCAAAAAACTGCATGCAGTTTTCGGCCAAGTGAGAAAGAGAAGAGAGATTTTTCTTTTGTTCTAATTGATTTTTGATACCAAAAATCAATTTATATTTATGCCATAATATTTATTAAATAATAATAAATCTATGACACAAGCCATGCAAAGGCTTAGAGTGTCAAACACTCAAATTCCATGCATAACATTAGAGTGTATTATACACTATCACCATGCAATGCATTATCAATAAAATAATACATTCAATGACATGTGTCAAGTGGGCCCCACACGTTTCCAAATGAAAGTGGGCCCACGTCCACTCACGCGTTCGGGTTCGATATTTCCGAAATACCGAACTTGCGTCGCGACGTTAATTAAATCGAATTTAAATAAATAATCGCGCCTAGCAAAATTATTATTTACGTCGCTAACGAATTAATTCTAAATTAACTCGTATGCCCGAATTAAAATCTAATTTTAATTTCGCGTCGAAATCGAATTTCAATTATTATATCGAATATAATAATCTTACTGATTAATTCCAAATTAATCGTTCTCTCTCTCTAAATAAGGCACTTTATCCGAGATAAAGTTTCTCCGCAATTAATCCAAGATTAATTAAGTTCGAATCAAATATCACAGGTGAATCTTCAGGAAGCGACCCAAGAGATCTCTGGATATGTTGGCAGTAAATACGGTCGTCGGATAATCCGAACACGCACGTACCTTGTACTACGTTCTTACCGATTCACAAGACAAGGTTGGCTTCTAGCAAAGCGCCATGCCTACCCAATTCTCCAGAAATATTCTTATAGGAATATAAGATCTATATCAAGCGTAGTATACCGTAGTATTGCGTACATCGATCCAGTATCGGATGATCACATGCTAGGCCTAGGGCTGGAGATGTGTCTGCCCCGTACGAAACATATATCGGACATCAAGCAACTAGTCTCTTTAAATCGGACAATCCTGACCTAGTCATATTGTCCCGACGGTTGCAACCTTTTATAGAGTACTAGTTCTGTGTCCTGCGTGATCATCACCTCCATATGTCTGAAGCGATACTTCCATCTTGACATCACATCCAGTACACTACGATTCTCGATAAACCCAGAAGAGGTGTACACAGAACTGGTTAAGGTCCCCAACCACCAAAACCAAAGTTTACCGATTGTCGCAAGTACTAGCGATGTAAGTCTCAGGTTAAGACCATATACACCTACCCTGATGCGGCCTCCCATAGACACCTAGACATACTACCAATGGGATTCCGCGGGGTCTATCCAGAGCGAAGCTGTTTTCCGTACCATCGGTAAAACACAACCTCCTATCGCACTTGCATAAGTATCCAATACTTAAATATATGAGAACTATGCCGTTGTGCCCTCACAACGTGCACAAGCGCAATACTAGCCTATTCCGCATTATCGATGTCCAGTCTCGATAATACTACGGCTAGGGATATTTAATGATTAAACCTTTATGGATTGATACTGTCTCATATCATCTCAATCCAGTACTAATCATATGGACTTTCGCCATTTATATATCAAAGTAAATAATATTTACAAAATGGCAAAAGGCAATTTCATTATTACATAGTTAATTTTGTACAATAATACAATATCATTTACAAACAGTGACGCTATGGGACACAATGTCTAACAATCTCCCACTTGCACTATAGCCAACTAGTATGAATCTGGACACCATACTCTCGGGTGTGCTTATCATGCTTTTGTTGAGTCAGCCCTTTAGTCAGAGAATCTGTAAGATTATCTTCTGTGGGTATTTTCTCTATAATAACTTCTTTTCTCTCAACAATCTTCCTGATGAGATGAAATCGCCTGAGTACATGCTTGGATTTCTGGTGGGACCTTGGTTCCTTTGATTGAGCAATGGCACATGTGTTGTCACAGTACATCGTGACGCTATTCTTTATTGCAGGAAACACTTCCAGCTCTGTGATGAACTTCTTTATCCAGAATGCTTCTTTAGTTGCCTCAGATGCTGCAATATACTCGGCTTCAGTGGTGGAGTCCGCTGTAGTTGACTACTTTGAGCTTTTCCAACTTACAACACCGCCATTTAAAGTAAACAAATATCCTGTTTACGATCTGTTCTCATCCCTATCGGTCTGAAAGCTCACATCACAGTAACCAATGACTTTCATATCAGAACACTCTCCGTATGTCAAAAACACATCCTTAGTTCTTCTCAGATACTTGAGGATTGTTTGGATAGCTGCCCAGTGTTGCTCACCAGGATTTGCATGATACCTGCTCGTTATGCTAAGAGCATAAGAGACATCAGGTCTTGTACATAGCATGGCCTACATGATCGATCCTATTGCTTGTTGGTTTCTCTAATATGTCCCAAGGAAAGATTAAGCATATATGAAATACAACAAAGAATATATATAAACATGAAGTATGGCGGAATCATACTTACAATATCTTGTGATGAAGAAAATCAAGCCAAGATGGAAGCTCCAAGGTGGATGATTTTCGGCCAAGGTGAGAAGATGTGGAAAGCTCCAAGCTTTGAGTATTCCAAGCTCTATGATGGTTTCCCTATCACCTCTTTTGATTCCTTGAAGGTGCTAGCCTTGCATGTTCCAAACAACAACACTTTCTTCAAGCTTTTGGCAACCAAAATGAAGAAGATGAAGACCAAAAAACTGCATGCAGTTTTCGGCCAAGTGAGAGAGAGAAGAGAGATTTTTCTTTTTGTTCTAATTGATTTTTGATACCAAAAATCAATTTATATTTATGCCATAATATTTATTAAATAATAATAAATCTATGACACAAGCCATGCAAAGGCTTAGAGTGTCAAACACTCAAATTCCATGCATAACATTAGAGTGTATTATACACTATCACCATGCAATGCATTATCAATAAAATAATACATTAATGACATGTGTCAAGTGGGCCCCACACGTTTCCAAATGAAAGTGGGCCCACGTCCACTCACGCGTTCGGGTTCGATATTTCCGAAATACCGAACTTGCGTCGCGACGTTAATTAAATCGAATTTAAATAAATAATCGCGCCTAGCGAAATTATTATTTACGTCGCTAACGAATTAATTCTAAATTAACTCGTATGCCCGAATTAAAATCTAATTTTAATTTCGCGTCGAAATCGAATTTCAATTATTATATCGAATATAATAATTTTACTGATTAATTCCAAATTAATCGTTCTCTCTCTCTAAATAAGGCACTTTATCCGAGATAAAGTTTCTCCGCAATTAATCCAAGATTAATTAAGTTCGAATCAAATATCACAGGTGAATCTTCAGGAAGCGACCCAAGAGATCTCCGGATATGTTGGCAGTAAATACGGTCGTCGGATAATCCGAACACGCACGTACCTCGTACTACGTTCTTACCGATTCACAAGACAAGGTTGGCTTCTAGCAAAGCGCCATGCCTACCCAATTCTCCAGAAATATTCTTATAGGAATATAAGATCTATATCAAGCGTAGTATACCGTAGTATTGCGTACATCGATCCAGTATCGGATGATCACATGCTAGGCCTAGGGCTGGAGATGTGTCTGCCCCGTACGAAACATATATCGGACATCAAGCAACTAGTCTCTTTAAATCGGACAATCCTGACCTAGTCATATTGTCCCGACGGTTGCAACCTTTTATAGAGTACTAGTTCTGTGTCCTGCGTGATCATCACCTCCATATGTCTGAAGCGATACTTCCATCTTGACATCACATCCAGTACACTACGATTCTCGATAAACCCAGAAGAGGTGTACACAGAACTGGTTAAGGTCCCCAACCACCAAAACCAAAGTTTACCGATTGTCGCAAGTACTAGCGATGTAAGTCTCAGGTTAAGACCATATACACCTACCCTGATGCGGCCTCCCATAGACACCTAGACATACTACCAATGGGATTCCGCGGGGTCTATCCAGAGCGAAGCTGTTTTCCGTACCATCGGTAAAACACAACCTCCTATCGCACTTGCATAAGTATCCAATACTTAAATATATGAGAACTATGCCGTTGTGCCCTCACAACGTGCACAAGCGCAATACTAGCCTATTCCGCATTATCGATGTCCAGTCTCGATAATACTACGGCTAGGGATATTTAATGATTAAACCTTTATGGATTGATACTGTCTCATATCATCTCAATCCAGTACTAATCATATGGACTTTCGCCATTTATATATCAAAGTAAATAATATTTACAAAATGGCAAAAGGCAATTTCATTATTACATAGTTAATTTTGTACAATAATACAATATCATTTACAAACAGTGACGCTATGGGACACAATGTCTAACAATCTCCCACTTGGCCTATAGCCAGTCACTCAAGCATCTAATACCCGAACTATGTATGTGTCGTTCAAAAACTTGCTGAAGAACAGCCTTCGTCAGCGGATCTGCAATGTTGTCATCTGATGTGACCTTCTCGACTTTTACATCGCCACGATGTATAATCTCCCGAATCAGATGGTAACGTCGAAGAACATGCTTGGACCGTTGATGAGACCTTGGTTCCTTAGCCTGTGCTATAGCCCCGTTATTGTCACAATACAATGGAACGGGCTCAGCTGCTAACGGAACTACTCCTAATCCGATTAGGAACTTTCGGATCCAAACTGCCTCCTTTGCTGCTTCAGATGCAGCGATGTACTCCGCTTCTGTTGTTGAATCGGCAACAGTATCTTGCTTGGAAGATTTCCAGCTCACTGCTCCGTTATTCAAACAAAATATGTACCCGGATTGTGACTTGTAGTCATCCTTGTCGGTTTGGAAACTTGCATCGGTATACCCAGATACCGCAAGTTCTCCACCTCCATAAATTAAGAAAGCATCCTTAGTTCGTTTAAGATACTTAAGGATATTCTTAACTGCTATCCAGTGACCTTCACCTGGATCGGCCTGATAGCGACTGCACATGCTCAAAGCATATGAGACATCAGGTCGTGTACATATCATGGCATACATGATCGATCCGACTGCCGAGGCGAACGGTATCCGACTCATGTGGTCTCTCTCTTCCTGAGTCTTAGGACACATGTCCTTAGACAGAGAGGTACCACGTACCATTGGAACCAATCCCCTCTTGGATTGTTCCATGTTGAATCGCTTCAACACTTTATCAATATATGTACTCTGGGAGAGTCCAAGCAGCTTTCTAGATCTATCCCTGTAGATCTTTATTCCAAGAATAAAGGCTGCTTCTCCCAGATCTTTCATGGAGAATTTTAATGAAAGCCAAGCTTTCATCGACGTTAGCATGGGAATGTCATTGCCTATAGCAATACGTCGTCGACATAAAGGACAATAAAAGTAAGTGCTCTCCCACTAACCTTCTTGTATACACAAGGGTCATCTACGTTTTGCACGAAATCATATTCTTTTATGATCTCATCAAAACGCTGATTCCATGACCGTGATGCTTGCTTCAATCCATAAATGGATCGATTTAACTTACAAACCTTGTTTGCAAGTCTAGGTACGATAAAACCGTCAGGCTGTTGCATATAAACATCCTCCAAAAGGTTTCCGTTAAGGAAAGCGGTTTTAACGTCCATCTGCCATATTTCGTAATCGAAATATGCAGCTATTGCAAGCATTATCCGAATGGATTTAATCATGGCAACGGGTGAGAAGGTTTCGTCATAATCAATACCATATTGTTGACGATACCCCTTCGCTACAAGCCTAGCTTTGTACGTTTGTACGTTGCCATCCATGTCGGTCTTCTTCTTGAAGATCCATCTGCATCCAATAGGCTTTATGCCTTCTGGTGCATCAACCAGTGTCCAAACTTGGTTGGCGTACATGGAATCCATCTCGGACTTCATGGCATCTTGCCATAAAGCGGAATCGATATTTTGTATCGCTTCCTCATACGTAGCCGGTTCATTATCCTCAATAAGATTAATATCTACATGAGGTGAGATCAGGAACCTATACCTCTCAGGTACTGTTCTGACTCTCTCCGACCTACGCGGTCCTTGTGTATGTGAAGTTTGTGGTACAGACTCATCCCGGGTGGTCTGTTCTTGTTCCGTCGTTGATTCATTGCCAGGAACAGTATCACTACGATCTTCATCGAGTTCTACTTTCCTCCCACTTACCACTGCATTTATAAAATCCTTCTCAAGGAAAAATGCTTGTAGAGCAACAAATACTTTGTTCTCTTGTGGGTGATAGAAGTAATATCCTTTGGTTTCCCTAGGATATCCTACAAAAAGGCATTTATCAGTTTTGGGTTCAAGTTTGGTACTTTCCAAACGTTTAACATGTGCCCAGCATCCCCAAATCTTCAGGAAAGAGAAACCTGGTTTCCTTCCTGTCCATATCTCATATGGAGTCTGTTCAACAGACTTCGACGGTACCTTATTCAAAATAAGTATAGCACTGTTTAATGCGTATCCCCAGAAGGATATTGGTAGCTCAGTGCGACTCATCATTGACCTTACCATGTCCAACAAGGTGCGGTTTCTCCGTTCGGACACACCGTTTAATTGCGGTGTTCCAGGAGGAGTCCACTGTGAAAGAATACCATATTCTTTCAAGTAATCTTGAAACTCATAACTTAAGTATTCGCCACCACGGTCTGACCGTAATGTCTTAATACTCTTCCCTGTTTGTTTCTCCACTTCGTGTCGAAACTCTTTGAATTTCTCAAAAGTTTCCGACTTGTGTCTCATAAGATACACATAACCGTAACGAGATGCATCATCTGTAAAGGTTACGAAGTAGTGAAATCCACCTCTAGCCTGGCTAGACATGGGCCCGCATACGTCAGTATGAACGAGAGCTAACAGTTCTGTGGCACGTTCACCTTTACCGCTAAAAGGTGATTTAGGCATTTTGCCTAAAAGACAAGATTCGCAGACGTCATATGAATTGGGATCAAATTCGTCCAAGTACCCACTCTTCGAAAGTGTGGATATGCGAGTCTTGTTGATGTGTCCTAGACGACAATGCCACATATAAGCTTCATCTTTTAGATTACTCCTTTTGAGCCTTTTGTTTGTCATTTTAGGAGATTCATTTATATTCAAAATATAAAGACCGTTATTTGCAACAGCTGTGCAAATTTCTGTATCACTTTTATATAAATAACACCCAGTGTTTCTAAATACAAAAGTGTAACCCTGCTGGGTTAACAAGGATACAGATATAATATTCCTAGTTAAACTAGGTACAAAATAACAGTTCAAAAGTTTAAGTACATGCCCTGAGGGCAGTTCTAAAACAAAAGTCCCTACGGCCAAAACAGCAACTGGTGTTCCGTTTCCGACCCGTAGATCCATCTCCCCTGACGCCAGCATCCTGCTATCATGCAGATCCTGCACATCAGTACAAATATGAGCACCACAACCAGAATCAAAAATCCAATTTTTAAAACTAGAAGTATTCATATTTATCTCAATAACAAACATACCAGAGGCGATAGCCTTGCCAGCCTTGATATCCTCCCTCTGCACAATGCCCATTTGGCAGTCACGTTTCCAGTGACCCCTCTTGCCGCAGTTAAGGCAGATGTCGCGAGATTTGTCCTTTGGCTTCCTAGAAGCCACTGTCAACTTGCCTTTGCCCTTCTTTTGAACTTCCTCTTCCTCGCACCTCCAATTGCCTTGGGCCTAGCCTTTGGCACATGAGAGGTCGATGCATAATGCGCCTCGCGCTTGCTCCCCTTTAGGAGTTCCCTTTCGGACTCCTTCAATACGGATAACAGCTCTCCAAGAGTGTCATCTGTATCCATCAACTTGTAGTTGATGATGATTTGTTTCCAAGTATCGGGCAGCGATTGTAATATCATATCAATCGTCAGCTCTGCCTCCAAGACAATGCCCATATTGGCTAACTCATCTATGTCAGCGATCATTTGAGTCCCGTGGGCTTCAACTGATGCGCCGTCTGTCATCCGGGAGCGGAAGAGTTTCCTTACTAGCTCGTACCTCTTCATCCGCTTATTGGTGCGGTGAAGATCACGCAATCTTGCCATCATGTTATAGGGATCCAAGTCCCTGTACTGACGTCTGAAATGCTGGGTCATTGCAGCTAGCATAACTGACTGAGCTTGGTCACAATCGTCACTATGAGTCTTCCATAACTCTAGCTCCAGTGGCTCAGTGGGTTCAGGCGGGAGAGGTCTCTGAATAGTATACAGTATCCTCTCAGCCCCAAGCACTATCTTGAGGTTCATTTCCCAGTCGGCAAAGTTTGTCCCTTTGAAGACATTATCGCCCATGATTATGTCGCGGATATTACCTTTGCCTATCATCTTGACAACTATAGTCCAACTATAAAGTCAACGATGTTATGGGTACAGTCAAACTGTTACAAGTAAAATAACAATATATTAGTCCAACTAATTATTTAAAATATTGACGAAATAATTTTGAAAGACGCGTAAGGCTAAGTATCTGAACGAAATTGCAAATTCAATAATAGCCTCCCACTATTTTCTTCAAGTTTCTAACCCTCTGTAGAGAACTCGGGAAATCGAATTTCCTAGTGGGCTAGGATCCCGTTAAATAACACACAACCTTGACTTTGGCCAATAAAAATTGTATGCTATTTAACTTAGGTAGATCTCCATGATCAATTGGATCTCATCCAATTCCTAGATCCGGTTAGGTGGACATCCAAGTCCGAAACATATGTATAATGCCAATGTAACCATTACATTTTCCTAACCCTATCCTCCGAATCAATTAGGCCTTGGCTTTGGCCAAAAACAAACCTAATGATTCCAGTTAAGCGGGACCCATTGACGAGGAAATTTTCGTAATCAATGTCGTTGGACAAAAAGTGATCTTGACTTTGGCCAATAAAAATCACGATTTGGACAAGACACCGATATGCAACAAAATCTCATGATTCAAGTACATCCTTGATTGACAAAGGTCTTGACTTTGGTCAAAAACAAACCAATGCCAACTTCGGATCTTGAACAAGAACCATTCAATGGAAGGATATTCGCTTAATATAAATTGAGGGATTTTCGTGTAATTGGCAACCAATTTATTTATCTTTGTTAGGTCTCATCATCATACACCCTTAAGCATGCTTCTAAAACATCATAAAGCGCGTGTAAAGTAGATTAATAGTGATATGCGGATGGATGATATAAACAACTTGTTCCTAGAACAAATCACTCCCTTTCCTCTCCCCGCTAGCTAGCACTATTCTACTACTACCCAATTACATAATACAATAAGAGAAACCTCATTTACATTGAGGGGAATTAGGTGAGAAGAGAATACAAAGAGATAAAGAGATAAGGCTGGACACGCAGGTCCAATTTATAAATTCCAAATTTACAATAATTTCTAAAATTACCCTTTCCCTTCTAATATCCATCCGATATACACTATTCATTCATCACATACATATATATTCAAACAAGACATGCTTTTACAACCAATCTAATCCAATTAATTAGTCTTTGTTAAGTGATCATCCAATGTTCAAACAACGGTTTGATTTTGCGCGAGTCCAACTCGATTGAGAATAAGTACATAGGGTACGAATTCGCGAATTATATCGAACTACTTATTAAATCTAATTTAATTCGTATTCAATACTAATTCAATTATTTATTCAAATTAAATGTTTACACTTTTAATGTGCTTTAAAGACTTAGATTCTAAATCTAATCTTATTGGGCCTCAAAGCCCAACTAACATCCAATGTTGAATTTAATTCAAGTCAAATGGACTTAGAATTGATTTATTAAGGCTTGGGCTTTGGTCAATGTGGGTCAAACCCAATTACCAAGCCCAAATAAGGAATCACCCTTAAGTGCCATAAAACCAATTTTAAGCCCATAAGGCCCAATTAAATTATTAAAGCCCATTAATTAAATTTAATATTCCAAACATTAAAGTCCAATTAATTAAAGGTAATACCAAGATAATGTATTAAACCAAATATTTCAAAAATACCCATTTAATTTATTAATCATCAATTTTTCAAAATAAATGTCCAACATTAATTTTAACAAAAATCAACTCCTTTACATGTCCTATGTATTCGGCCAAGGTGAGTTTTTTGTGTCGATTTGTTTTTCAATCCGATTGAATTATAATCTACGTCCCGTACACGTTCTAAGTCATCCAATGATCAAACACAAAAATTCAATCCACTCCAAGTAGCAACACATTCGCGGCAAGGCATGAATTTGGGGAAAAATTCATCCAATGCATTTTTCATAAAATTGATTCCATGTATCATCATTCTATATACATGCAAGCATACTTATTCATCAAATTTCACAAGAACATGCTTCAATCAATTTCACCCATTATTCGGCCAAGGTCAAATTTTTGGGGAGGAAAACATCCAATGCATTTTCATAAAATTGATTCCATGTATCATCATTCTATATACATGCAAGCATACTTATTCATCAAATTTCACAAGAACATGCTTCAACCAATTTTATCAAATTTTAACCTAAAGTATTTCATGCTTAACCATGGCTCTATGATACCATTGTTGGTTTCTCTAATATGTCCCAAGGAAAGATTAAGCATATATGAAATACAACAAAGAATATATATAAACATGAAGTATGGCGGAATCATACTTACAATATCTTGTGATGAAGAAAATCAAGCCAAGATGGAAGCTCCAAGGTGGATGATTTTCGGCCAAGGTGAGAAGATGTGGAAAGCTCCAAGCTTTGAGTATTCCAAGCTCTATGATGGTTTCCCTATCACCTCTTTTGATCCCTTGAAAGGTGCTAGCCTTGCTTGTGAGGAGATGTTCCAAACAATCACACTTTCTTCAAGCTTTTGGCAACCAAAATGAAGAAGAAGATGAAGACCAAAAAACTGCATGCAGTTTTCGGCCAAGTGAGAAAGAGAAGAGAGATTTTTCTTTTGTTCTAATTGATTTTTGATACCAAAAATCAATTTATATTTATGCCATAATATTTATTAAATAATAATAAATCTATGACACAAGCCATGCAAAGGCTTAGAGTGTCAAACACTCAAATTCCATGCATAACATTAGAGTGTATTATACACTATCACCATGCAATGCATTATCAATAAAATAATACATTAATGACATGTGTCAAGTGGGCCCCACACGTTTCCAAATGAAAGTGGGCCCACGTCCACTCACGCGTTCGGGTTCGATATTTCCGAAATACCGAACTTGCGTCGCGACGTTAATTAAATCGAATTTAAATAAATAATCGCGCCTAGCGAAATTATTATTTACGTCGCTAACGAATTAATTCTAAATTAACTCGTATGCCCGAATTAAAATCTAATTTTAATTTCGCGTCGAAATCGAATTTCATTATTATATCGAATATAATAATTTTACTGATTAATTCCAAATTAATTGTTCTCTCTCTCTAAATAAGGCACTTTATCCGAGATAAAGTTTCTCCGCAATTAATCCAAGATTAATTAAGTTCGAATCAAATATCACAGGTGAATCTTCAGGAAGCGACCCAAGAGATCTCCGGATATGTTGGCAGTAAATACGGTCGTCGGATAATCCGAACACGCACGTACCTCGTACTACGTTCTTACCGATTCACAAGACAAGGTTGGCTTCTAGCAAAGTGCCATGCCTACCCAATTCTCCAGAAATATTCTTATAGGAATATAAGATCTATATCAAGCGTAGTATACCGTAGTATTGCGTACATCGATCCAGTATCGGATGATCACATGCTAGGCCTAGGGCTGGAGATGTGTCTGCCCCGTACGAAACATATATCGGACATCAAGCAACTAGTCTCTTTAAATCGGACAATCCTGACCTAGTCATATTGTCCCGACGGTTGCAACCTTTTATAGAGTACTAGTTCTGTGTCCTGCGTGATCATCACCTCCATATGTCTGAAGCGATACTTCCATCTTGACATCACATCCAGTACACTACGATTCTCGATAAACCCAGAAGAGGTGTACACAGAACTGGTTAAGGTCCCCAACCACCAAAACCAAAGTTTACCGATTGTCGCAAGTACTAGCGATGTAAGTCTCAGGTTAAGACCATATACACCTACCCTGATGCGGCCTCCCATAGACACCTAGACATACTACCAATGGGATTTCGCGGGGTCTATCCAGAGCGAAGCTGTTTTCCGTACCATCGGTAAAACACAACCTCCTATCGCACTTGCATAAGTATCCAATACTTAAATATATGAGAACTATGCCGTTGTGCCCTCACAACGTGCACAAGCGCAATACTAGCCTATTCCGCATTATCGATGTCCAGTCTCGATAATACTACGGCTAGGGATATTTAATGATTAAACCTTTATGGATTGATACTGTCTCATATCATCTCAATCCAGTACTAATCATATGGACTTTCGCCATTTATATATCAAAGTAAATAATATTTACAAAATGGCAAAAGGCAATTTCATTATTACATAGTTAATTTTGTACAATAATACAATATCATTTACAAACAGTGACGCTATGGGACACAATGTCTAACTTGCTGAAGCATAAGGGATCCTACTCATACGCTCTCTATCTGAAGGAGTATGTGGACATTGCTCCTTAGATAATTTGATTTCATGACAAGTAGGTAAATTACCTCTTTTGGAATTTTCAATTTTGAATCTTTTCAAAACTTTATCTATATACGTAGATTGAGAAAATCCTAACAACCTCTTAGATCTATCACGGTAGAGTAGAACTTAATGCCGATGATGTAGGCTGCTTCTACCAAATCTTTCATGGAGAAATTCTGAGATAACCATTGCTTGGTGGCTTGCATCATGGAATAACATTCCGATGATTAATATGTCATCGACATATAATACAAGAAATACAACAGCACTCCCACTACTTTTCCTGTAAACACAAGGCTCGTCTATATTTTTGATGAAGTCAAATTCTTTGATTGTCTCATCAAATCGTATATTCCAACTTCTGGAGGCTTGCTTGAGTCCATAAATGGATCGTTTAAGCTTACATACTTTATTATGATCATCCTTAGATGCAAACCCCTCAGGTTGTGTCATATAGACTTCCTCTGCGAGGTTCCCATTAAGGAAAGTTGTTTTGACATCCATCAGCCAAATCTCATAATCAAAGTTTGCAGCTAGTGCCAGTAAAATTCGAATGGACTTTATCATTGCAACAGACGAGAAGGTTTCCACATAGTCAATTCCTTGGATTTCTCTATAACCTTTCACCACCAATCTAGCCTTATAGGTTTGGATGTTGTCTTCTATATCAGTTTTACGCTTGTAAATCCACTTGCATCATATTGGCTTTATCCCTTCAGCTGCATCTACCAAGTCCCATACTTGATTCTGATACATATAGTCTATTTCGAATTTCATGGCCTCAAGCCACTTGACCGAATCAATATCACGCATTGCTTCGTCATAACTGGTGGGATCGTCATTATCCATGAACTGATCATGTTCCTCATTAATATGGAAACCATATCTTTCAGGCTCATGTCTTTCCCTACCAGACCTTCTGAGTTCATAATCTTGTGGTTGTTCCGTCGCTGCCTTTTTGAGAGGCCTGGGGTTTAGTTCTATGTTAGTTTGTTCTTCTCGTACCTCATCGAGGTCAAGTCTACTCCCACTATATTTTTTGAGCAGGAATTCATTCTCTAGAAATTTATCATTTCGTGAGACAAATGTTCTTTGTTAATTTGGGACGTAGAACACATATGCTCTTGAGTTCAAGGCATATCCTACAAACTTACATTTAACTGCCCTATCATCCAATTTGTTAGTTTTTGTGAGCTTGACATATGCGTCACATCCCCAAACTCTTAGATAACTAAGACTATGACGTTTCCCAGACCATAACTCATATGGTGTTAGACTAACAGTCTTGGAAGGAACTTGGTTTAGTAGTAGTGTTGCAGTTTCTAAAGGAATACCCCAAAATGAAAGAGGTAGATCCGTGTCTGGCATCATTGATCGGACCATATCTAATAATGTCTGATTTCTCCTTTCGGAGACCCCATTATACTGTGGAGTTCCCAGAGGAGTCCACTTGGAAACAATGCCATTTTCTCTCAAGTAATCTTGAAATTCGTTGCTTACGTATTCACCACCTCGGTCAGACCTTAGTGACTTAATACTTTTATTAAGCTGGTTTTCTAGTTTAGCTTTAAAGTCTTTGAATTTCTCAAAGGCTTCATATTTGTACAGCATAAGGTACAAATACCCATATCGCGAGTGATCATCGATAAAGGTAATGAAGTAGGAGAATCCACCTCTAGCGGTGACTGACATTGGTCCGCATACATCAGAGTGTATGAGTTCTAATGTCTCCGCTGCACGCTGTCATTTACCTTTGAAGGATAATTTGGTCATTTTACCCAGTAAACAAGACTCACAAGTTCCATAAGGTTCATATTTGAAGGGTCTGAAATACCCATCCTTATGTAGCTTAGTTAATCTTGTTTCATTGATATGACCTAAGCGATTGTGCCATAGAAGTGATTCATTGAGATTATTCGAGTTAACGTTGTATATATTAGAGGTTGAACATTCTTTGTTAGTTTGTAAGATATATGTACCATTATTCAAAATACCATCTCCATATTTTATTTCATTGAAATAAATAGAACATTCATTACAACATATTAGGCATGAAAAGCCTTTATTACATAAGAAGAAATTGAAATGATGTTCTTTACTAGAGAATGTACATAAACACAATATTCTAAGTCTAAAACTAAACCATTCGGCAAAACTAATGAATAAGTCCCCACGCATAATGCAGCCATTTTTGCTCCATTACCCATGCGTAAGTCAACCTCCCCATGACGGAGTCTCCTACTATTTCTCAGGCCCTGCACATTGTTACACAAGTGAGTCCCACAACCGGTGTCAAGCACCCAAGTAGAAGGTTCAGAGTTTTGAGAATATAGTTCAATCATATACAACATACCTGAAGCATTGGGCTTTTTGGCCTCTTGGGCTTCCCTAACTTCCTTGGCTTTCAAGGATCTGCAGTCTTTCTTCCAATGACCTTCTTTCTACAAAAGAAACATTTCCCCTTTTCTTTTTTTCTTCTCCACCTTACCATTGGGCTTTAGGTGATCTGGAGCCTTGGTCTTGCCCTTATTTTTTCTAGGCCTCGTGGCTTCAGGTCCGTACCCGTAAGCATGACGGAGGTTTTAAGCTCCGGTTTCAAGTCCTTCTCTGCTTGCTTTATCAGATTGTGTAATTCTGCTAAAGTAGCTTCTTTATCAGACAGATGAAACTGCATAATAAAGTTAGAGAATTCTTTTTGTAAGGACTGAAGAATTAGATCCTGACATATCTCATGGTCCACGATGAACCCGAGGTTGGCCAATTTTTCAATGTGGCCAATCATCTTAAGCACATGTCCATTAACAGATCCTTCATTATACCTTGTTTGGAATAAGGCACATGAAACTTGGAATCTCACGGTATGAATGGAAGTTGCATACAACTCCTTCATGTGAAAGATGATGGTTTGAGCATCCATATCTTCATGAGCTTTCTGAAGTTCGTCCGACATAGAGCCAAGAATTATGCAAACTGCTTGCTCATCATCATCGACGTGTTTCTTCCAATCATCGAATGTATTTTGGTCAGCATCTTCTGCGGGTTCAGGGGGAAATGGTCTTTCAAGAACATATAAAATATTTTCTTATCGTAAGACAATTTTAAGGTTTCTAAACCAGTCATTGTAGTTGTCCCATTTGAGCTTATGCTCATCAATGATGGAATGAAGTGATACTCTGTTTGCCATTTGAATATTTGTGAAATATTTTAACCCACCTGTTAAGAGAGAATGTTAAAATTAGGAATATGTTTTCATTAATGTTTCATAATAACATGGACATTTAATATTATGAATTTGCTCCCACTCAATTATTTTAAAATTTTAGGCAAATCGCATCAACCCCAATATGATGGATTTCTTATGGGCAAGGATCCCATTATCATCATTTCATAACTCCGACTAGGGCCGGTCGTTATAAAATACGATAATTAAGTAGGTTCACAACCAATTTATGATATAATCACAATTCCTTGATCATTGGGTTGGGCAATCAAACATGCCATAGCTTATGCTAGTCCTTGTGGGCACCCAATCTTTGCCCTAAGTTATAAGACCGCGCCTAAGGGTCGCTGGGTCTTATGACTCAGAAAAGTCAAACCATTGTCAATAGTACGATTTAGGGACAAATTGGTATTGGTCAGTCTGGTAAAGCCTAGTCCTGCCAATACGGTTTAAGCCATTTGGGTCTATACTTTACAATGGGAGGTAAATTTTAGACTTAAATATATTAAGTTTAGGATTTTAATTTAAGTGAATAACTGTCAAATGGATCCTCCATTGAAAATTTCCTAGAGGGAGGGTCGAGCGAACTCTCTTAAACACCCTTACCTCTTAGGCTCTTATCGCCTTGGTGACAGGAATAAACAATAGATCCTCCAAATTAGTCCAACAATTTAAATATGCTTTAAGGTAAGCTTTGAGTAAATGATTATCTAGATGTCTTCACAGCTTTCCCTTTTGGCTATAAAAAAGTAGTGAGTGAAGGAAGATACCAAATCATTATCTACCTCTAGTAATACCTTTGGTTAAATTAACTTTAGTTTGGAAAGTTTTATTAACTTCTTGGTCACACCCCACTTGTATCTTTTATAATGTCTTTTATTATAAACAAGTGATTTATATTTATTAGCCTTAAAGGTAATAAATTTCTAAGTTCATCACAGAATAATTACTTAGCTAAGGGATAAGCAATACACTCTCTATTTCTTAGAAAGTCTCTAGATGCTTGCACCCTAAAATAATCATGCCAATTGTAATCATACATATAATCATCAAGCATAAGAGTTTTAATATGTGGGAATTATTTTAGGCATTAAATAACTTTGATTAATATTTAATTATGATATTGCATTTTATTTTATTCAAATAAATTTACTATTCACATTTTCCTGCAGACGCTTGAACTTTAAATGCAATTTCACAATTCAAATCTTAACCAAATCATGCAAAACTTATGCCTAAAATTAAGTTCAGAGTATTAGCTTTCCAACGAGCTTTTAAACACCCAATTTCAAGTTCAAATGAGTGAGAACTAAAAAAAAAATGGCGCGCTGATACCATTGTTGGGAAGCGGCCGCGAGTGTGTAGCGGAAAAATAAATAATTAAAATTATGATGATGTTTTCCCTTTACCCAAGACCCATTTGTTTTGATTATTCTACAAGCCTAGGCATGTTACTATATATTCTAAGCATAAAACTCATAAAACATGCAAAGAACATAAGCCTAAACATGCTAACTATCATAAGAACTCAAATTAAAATAAATAAAGAAAAAGACTTACTTGAACCGTAGGCTCCTCCAGTCCTCCCTCCAATCTACAAGCTTTTCTCGACCTCAGCAAGCTCTTCCACGTTCCAAAGAGCCACCCAAGTGTGTGGTCTCCAAAGATGCACACACCAAAGCCAAAACTCAACAGCAAGACTACGCCTTGAGTACACAGATATTTTGCCCTTAGTGCTAGCCTAGGCAAATACCTCAAAACTTTTAACTCGAGGTTCCTCTAGTCAATTAGACTTAAGGATCCTCAAAATCAGTGGCTTACTCTTAAAACTTTAGAGTTGCTCACTTATATAAACCCAAGTTATGAAAGGTTTGGTGCTAAAATTTATGAAGAATTCTTTGGGTTAATATAGTGCTCCAAAGACAACAAAATTAATTAAGAATCCGATGTGGGAGAAAAGCCAGTTTAATCTTAGCCATTGGATCGAATTTAGTGGTTTAATGAGATTATAAAACCCTAATAAGAGTTTGGGCCGAATTGGAATTCAAAAACAAATAACAAAATTAAATTAAAAAATTTTACTATTCACGCATTACTATTCATGTGAATAGTAAATTATTTTTTTTAATCTATTTATTCCAATTCCCAAAGTGCCCCTATCGTCATTCACCAATCCCTAAGCCACTATGGAACCTCATAAATGATATGTTCAATAATTAAACACATTGAACCATTTATGAACAATTCCTACAGCAATCATATATGGTGTTAAATATATATTGTGCACTATTAACCATTGATTTTGACTTTGTTGTCTGTGACCTTTTGGGTTCCCCTCAAGTTGGACATGAAATGAATCGTGATAATTTAATCGAACATAAATTATCCTCTGATCAGATGGTCGTTCCATTTCAATGACCAAGGTTGACATCTAGCAACATGCCAAGGTCCCCAAATGAGAAGGAAAGATATGTATACCCATTCTGTATGCGATTTACATATGATACGGTCCCTCACCTCACTGTATCCCCACCTATTGACCTAGGGTACGGAAAGTGTCTACCCATATGGTCAAATGTATGATGTTGATAGTGTCATGAATCGTGCTAACCCAAGAATCTCACATGATTCTTCTGCTGTGGCCACTGTCTCAAGCACTGATCACACATATCAACCCGCAAACTGGAATACTACTCTTATAAGAAAATATTATCCGATAGAGTGCCGATTCTATGTTGTATCTTTACAAACTTCATGTGTTTCAACAAATGACCCAATCATACCCTAATGACCAGATCTTTTGAACTGGGGAAGTTGAATGTCAAAGTTATTTTGATCTACACATAAGATTGTAAAGACCTCAAATCTAAGGACTAGTAATATAATCGATACATGAAAGTTCTCACAGACACATGGGATAAACACTCCATATGAAAACTTTCGGAGGTCAGTTCGATGGACACGAGAAACTCATGCATCCATGTGATACACCAAGCGGACGGATCTCCGCTAGTAGCCTATGAGATTGGCTACCCCACTTAAGGGCGGATCATATCATCATGCTAGTCTCTCCGCTTTGTGAATGCCCAAATTATTCACAAAACTATGACTAGGAACATTTAAGAGTAATGATTCTCATAAGGCATGGAAGCCATCGTCTTATTACTTCAAGGGCTTTATTACAGTGTTGATGATTCATATAAGTTATGTAAGACACGTATAATAAAGATTGCCATTTTATTAATTAATGAAAATATTACAAATACATGTAAATATAGCCTATCCACAAGTTTGGTATAGGCCATATCCCTAACAGCATGGGTTTGGTTTGAAACAGCGGCTAAGCGAATCCGAGGTGGGCTAGTGAGTCCGAATTTGATGAGGGGTTAATTTTGGAGGTTTTTACTTCTGGCATTCATTTCCCACAACTTCCGCAATTCTTCAGGTAGTGCCTCCATACGAGGCTCATCATCGAGCTTTTGCAAAAATGTAGTGCCTACAAACTGGTGGTACAAATCTATGCTACCCTCCAAGCTCTAAAATTAGGATCTATGGGCATCTGCCATCCCCAGTCCTGAACTAGGATTTGGGGGCATTACGTATCGTCCTCCCCCCAGTCCTCTACATGTGCACATGTCATCTGTCAATTCCATGTCTATAATTAGTTACATACTGAGGTGAGTTTTTCCACCATGCCTCGAAAACCTTAAAATCATACTTGAAAACATTTCTTTCTCAAACATAACTTAAAAGATAACCTTTCATGAAATAACTGTAATAAAATCAACTAACGCCCTAAAGTGTAAAAATAAGTCTGATATGTAAAATACATCATAAAAATCAACTTTAGAGAAGAGTGTCCACTCACTGGTTTGGAATCTAGCCAGTATTACTCGCTTGCTGAGGAAAACTCTGGTGCCTGCGATGATCTTTTTTCCTTTGATTTCCAACACTTCTCCAAGCCTTTAATGGTCGCCAAGCTCTCTTTTCCTTTGTTTATTTTTCCCTCTTCTCTATTTCGTATTCTTCTCTTTTTCTTATATTCTTCTTCTTTTTCGTTTTCTTCTTCTTCTTCTTCTTCTTCTTCTTCTTCTTCTTCTTCTTCTTCTTCTTCTTTCTCATGCTCAAGTTTCCCCTCTCTTTATCTACATAATTTCCACTTTTGGAATGTGGGAATAGTTAACCTTTAATACTATGGTCCTTTTGAAATTTTCATTTTTGAAAAATTATATAGAACCTTTGAGAAACTTAAAGAATTATCTAGATAGGTGTAGGCATAACATTTTTGCATATAAGTCCCGTTGATGAGCCTCCAGCGGAGGCACTACCTTTTTATCTCATGGAAGTCGCGAGAAACGGACGACGGAAGGGAATAATTGAGAATTGATGTTTTGTTGGATTTGATTCGCTCGTTAAGCTTCGAGTTTGTCTGTCGGATTTATGTTGCAACACTTCCTTGGCCCAAACACCAAACCCACGCCTATAAGCCCGCCAAAACCAACCAAATCACAAACCAAGCCCACCAACACCAATGCCCACGCCCTTTACACCCATTTACCCCTCCATCAACTATTCAAACAACCAAAATAACCTTCTACCATGCATAACCTACACATTTGACATCAAATTTACCTTATTCCCCACTTTTCAACAAGTGTCCAAGCCATCAATGTCACCCCCCCTCCAAGTCAAAAGAAACCTCTAATCATTTTCCTTTCTCAACAAGTTTCCAAGCCATTTAATTTGCGAACCCCACACCCATGACTTAGCCTTCCCTTTTCCATTTTTTTCAACAAAGCAATTACTTCTCCTTCTTAAACAAGGAACCCACCCCCCTTTGCGTATATAAAACACCCTTAACTCCTTTGAAACCCCTAGCACCTTCATAGCAAATACATAAAATATAGACAACACAAGCCACTCACTGCCTCACTTTACAGCTTCACGTACAACCCTCAACCTGCCCCACGAACAGTCCACCTGCCTTTCACGCAACAGCCAGCAAACCTGCGCACCTTCAGTAGCCCCAATCCCACATCGCCTAAACACTACACTCTGCCTTCACACATCACTACCCTCCACTCAGCTCACGCACGTTCATGCCCCCCCATCTCAGCACCCGTCATAAGCATCACGCCTAACGAACTTCACGACCACTGCCTCATCTCACACCAGCCCCCTCAAACACGCAACACTAGCTCCCTCACTGCAAGCCTCTGCTCACGCCTGAAGGACCTCATTGCAGCCCTTGAAATACGCCAAAACGGCCCTTCATTTCAGCCTCTAATTCACGCCAACTAGCCCTCATTGCAGCCCCCATTGCTCACGCCACACAGCCCTCATTTCAGCCCTTGCACCCATGCAAATTGCCTCCCTGACCACCCTTCATTTCACGCAAACACCGCACCACACAGCCCTCATTTTGCCCTTGCAGTTCACGCCAAATACCCTCACAAAACCGCACTGAAAACCCATTTTTCTGCCCTCCAAACTGCATCACAAAACAGCCCAATAATTACCGGAAATTGCACCCAAAAGAGTGGCCAAAATCGTCAAAACAGTGAACAAAAAACTGCACTTGGAAATCCTTGAATAACAGCATAAAACAGCAGCCCAATACCCCCCTCCAACCACCACAAAACATTCCCTTAACACACCTGAAGCAGTGGCTTAAAAACAGCACCAAAACAGCAGCGAAACGAAGTGAAAATAGCGAGCAAAACAGCGAAACAACAAAGGAAAATGTCGAACCAGCAAACCGGAGGAATCACGGACTGTTAGCCCTTCCGACGGCCGTATAACGCACTTCCGAGAGATGACACAAAAGGTTAGACCTGAGGGCATATGTAATTTATTTTTCCTCGCATGAATTAGTGACTTAGAAAGTATGATATTTATTTTTCCTTGCATGAACTAGTGATTTAGAAGGCATGTAATTCAGTTTTCTCGCATGAATTATTAATTTAGAAAGTATGTAATTTACTTCATTTCGTATGAATATTGTAAATTAGTATACGATGTGATTCCGGGTGAATGGAATATGTGTTCCTTCTTGTGGTATATTGGATGGAAACCCGGACATAAATTCCGTAGCTGAATCTGAATGGACGGTATTATGGTTTGCACTCGAGATACAATGCCCCATACCACTTGAGAGATTCATATATTTCATTTCATCCAAACTTGTATTTGAGCATGATTAGGCCGTTAGGGGTTATTTTATTTTTACCATCACTTAGTTTTTTTTTTTGGCAATAGGAGCTTAATTTACATTATGTTTAAGTCGTATTTATTCAACATGCTTATTGTGTGATATCATGTGTTTGCCGTTATGAAAGTTTACTTTTGAAGAATGCAAACCTAGATTTAGGCTTTATAAGAATTTAGACTACTTTAACTAATATGTATGTTAAGTAGACTTGGTTAAAATTGCACAATCTATTCATTACAATGACATAAGTAAGGGACCATTCCGAACCCAATGGTTTGAGGTCTTCCCTTGCGAGGGGTGAGTGCGGCCTTAAATCATTTTCCCGGGTCACACCGGGTGGCGACTCCTTTATTCTTCAGTTAGTTCCCCCCGCGGGCTACTCCGTACTCCCAACTAGGCCGTGAGCCTAGAACAGCATCCATCGCCCAGTTTCTGTGTCCTACAGTCTGGCGACTCCACTGGGGATAGAGAATCGGCCCCGAAATAATTTCTTGTAATGTTTTGTGATTTGTGTTTTAATTAACCATGTCTATTGTAGGTTGGGGGAGTTTAATCAAAGGCATTTTTAGGCTAGGTGATGGTTTGGTGTCTTCCATCACTCACTACCTTTCTATAAGGAAAAGCTGTGAAGACACCTAGATAATCATTATCTGTAACTCACTGTAACAGACTAATTTGGAGGACTTGTTGTTTATTCCTGTCACCAAGGCGATAAGAGCCTAAGAGGCTTGGGTATTAAGAGAGTTCGCTCCACCCTCCCTCTGGGGAATCTACAATAGGAAATCCATTTGACAGTTAGTCACACACCGCAAACTCGTTGGCACGTACCGTAATAAAAAAAAAGGTGCGCTCACTTGGTCGTTTGAACCCTTGAGTGGGGAGTCCTAGTTTTGGGCAATCCTTCGTCAGCGAGAGCTTTTGTTTACACTCCTGAAACCTACATGTGAACCTTAGTTGTATGACCCTTAGAAAAGATTTGTCTATGCTTGTGTTTTGGACCATTATCATTTGTATTCAGTTGGACTTTTTGTCAAGAAATGTGAACTTGTTGGGCCATTTAAATTGGGACAAGTTCATGTCCTTTTGACAATTAGACCAAAATTTCTAAAAATAATGATGAGCCATCCTGTGTGTGCCTTTTATCCTTCGAAGTTATTTAGTCGCAAAGTGTAAACATGTTGGGCCTTTTCAACTGGGACAAGTTTACACCGCGCAATAGTATGATTGAATACTTTAAAATGATAATGGGCCAATTAGTGTAAATCCTTTTATGAGCTTATTTATTCCATACATCGCACGCATGTCATGCATACACGCATCATGTTAACCCTTTGTGTCTTAAAAGCCATCATAGACTCCCGTTGGGTTGGGAAAGAAGGAAGACTTGTCAGAAGACCATCAACCAGCATGAACAAGTCAGCCAACGAAGAATCCCGCCTGGATCAATTGGAGATCAAAGTAGCCGAAATTGTTGAACAATTGCAAGTTCTGACCAATGTTGTGGCCAGTTTAACCAAACCCCATATAGCCAATGACAGAAAGTTATGCAACCAGAATGGAAAGACCATTGGGGAACCTTCAAAGACCAAGCCCACCTCCCCTGAGGTTGCCCCTGTTAGAAACAGACGATTCTCAAATCTTGGTAGACATTTGTCAGAGGTGTTTAAAGAACTGAAATGGCAAGGACTCCTAAATCCCTTAGAGCCTAGACCACTTCCAAACCATGTGCCACACTACCTTAACCTGAACCGTTACTGTTACTTCCACCAGCGGAAGAGGCCATGAAACTAACAATTGTATCCGCCTTAGGCACGAGATCCAAGACCTAATTGACTCCAGTAAAATTCCTGACCCTGAGAAAGAACAACCAAACACACACCGTAACCCCATGCCTAACTACCACTCTGTCCCCCACCTACCTACATGATCAACTCTGGCCTACCAGAAGACCTTGTCCTCCGAACCTTCAATCATCAAGCCTTTTGCCTGGGTATCTGGGACAGTAACAGTGAGGATGAGATGGAACAGAAGAAGAATTTTTAGGAGGACTTTTCAAGAAGTGATGAGGAAGAAGTGAAGGAGATGACCCGTAGTGGACGTTTTTATAATGATACAGCTGAAAAATAGAAGGAAATATTGACAGAAGGCAGGAAAGTGACTGAGAATACTGAGAATGCTGAGGGGGATACAGTGCTGCGACATTTGAAGAGGACCCGGGCACAGGTCAGCATCTGGGAACTGTTGTGTTCATCACATGAGCACAGACATGCTATGGTTGAAGCCTTGAGCAAGATAGTGGTGCCGGAAGACTCCAATCCCGCAATGTTTATCGGATCAGTGCAGAAGGAAGCTCTGCAAATAACCTTTTCTGAGGAAGAACTCTTGGCTGAGAAGAAGAAACTACAATAGGCCTTTATTCATCCGAGCTGAAGTGAGGGGCAAGAAGACATCTTGCGTGATGGTGGATGATGGCTCATCCATCAATGTGTGCCCGTTGAAGATTTTGGCAAGGCTGGGTATGAAACCAACAGATCTAAGTCCCTCTAATATGACTATCAAAGCTTATGATGATAGCAAACGGGGAGTTGAGTGTACTTTTTCCGCGGTTGTCAAGGTTGGCCCAATTGAGGATGAAGTTGAGTTTACAGTGCTGGATATCCCGGCCACGTTTGCCTTGTTGTTGGGAAGGCCTTGGTTTCACAAGCTTGGGGGCGTGCCCTCCACTCTACATCAAATGATTAAGTTCCCGTACGGAGGGGAGATTGTCACCATCCTAGCTGAGGTGGACAATGCTGTAGCTGCTTTGGAAATACAACCTTTCACGAGGTTCCAAGTGTCAGCAACTTTTGAGGCATGGGTGGATCCCAAAGTAACGAAGATCATGAAGAAAATGCAGTTTGAGCCGGGCCAAGTTTCAACATTGCCAGACTTTAAAGGGCAGAATACTCAGAGGGGTTTGGGATACCGATCTGATGAAGATAAGCCAAAGGCCAATAAGAAATGGCTGAAGTTGACAGAATACTTTGTGAAGGCTTCGGGGTATCAAGGGGAGCCTGAACCAGTAGAGGTCAACGGGATTGTGGTGCCCGGATTTGAGATCTTTCAGGATATGCTGGGTGAGAAGCTGATGATGGAAGAAGTTGAGAAGAAGGAAGAAGAGAATTGGGAAGAAGAACTGATGTTGTTGGATAGCCTGACCCTCGAGGAAAATGTTGAAACTAAGAAAGACCCTATTGCAGGAGATGAAGCATCTGTGGAGGATGAAGATGTTTATCTCTCTGACCTATTTGAATGTATTCCCGCTTCTGCTAGCAATAAAGACGTTTGTTTTGCTAACTTGTCTGAGTCTCTCAATTCGCATGACTTGAGCATATTTGACATCAACTCAACCAAAACAAACACATTCAACCATGTCACACACTGTACAGATCCCATCAAAGTGGGGGCGACTGTAGGCACTGCATTTTTGCATTTAAGTCCCGATGATGAGCCTTCAGCGGAGGCACTACATTTTTATGTCGTGGAAGTCGCGATAAACGGACGACGGAAGGGAATAATTGAGAATTGATGTTTTGTTGGATTTGATTCGCTCGTTTAGCTTCAGGTTTGTCTGTCGGATTTCCGTTGCAACACTTCCATGGCCCAAACACCAAACCCACACCTATAAGCCCACCAAAACCAACCAAATCACAAACCAAGCCCACCAACACCAAGGCCCACGCCCTTTACACCCATTTACCCCTCCATCAACTATTCAAACAACCAAAATAACCTTCTACCATGCATACCCCACACATTTGACATCAAATTTACCTTATTCCCCAATTTTTAACAAAGTCTCCAAGCCATCAATGTCACCCCCCTCCATGTCAAAAGAAACCTCTAATCATTTTCCTTTCCCAACAAGTTTCCAAGCAATTTAATTTGCCAACCCCACACCCATGACTTAGCCTTCCATTTTCCATTTTTTTCAACAAAGCAATTCCTTCTCCTTCTTAAACAAGGAACCCACCCCCCTTTGCCTATATAAACCACCCTTAACTCCTTTGAAACCCCTAGCACCTTCATAGAACATACATAAAATATAGACAACACAAGCCACTCATTGCCTCACTTCACAGCTTCACGCACAACCCTCAACCTGCCTCACAAACAGGCCACCGGCCTTTCACGCAACAGCCAGCAAACCTGCGCACCTTCAATAGCCTCAATCCCATATCGCCTAAACACTACACTCTGCCTTCACACATCACTACCCTCCACTCAGCTCACGCACGTTCACTGCCCCATCTCAGCACCCCCTCATAAGCATCACGCCTAACCAACTTCACGACCACTGCCCCATCTCACCAGCCCACTCAAACACGCAACACTAGCTCCCTCACTGCAAGCCTCTACTCACGCCTGAAAGACCTCATTGCAGCCCTTGAAATATGCCAAAACAGCCCTCCATTTCAGCCTCTAATTCACGCTAAATAGCCCTCATTGCAGCCCCCATTGCTCATGCCACACAGCCTTCATTTCAGCCCTTGCACCCACCCAAATAGCCTCTCTGACCAGCCCTCATTTCACGCAAACACCTCACCACACAGCCCTCATTTTTCCCTTGCAGTTCACGCCAAATACCCTCACAAAACCGCACTAATAACCCACTTTTCTTCCCTCCAAACTGCATCACAAAACAGCCCCATAATTACCGGAAATTGCACCCAAAATAGTGGCCAAAATCGTCAAAACAGTGAACAAAAAACTGCACTTGGAAATCCTTGAATAACCGCATAAAATAGCAGCCTAATACCCCTCAAACCACCACAAAATAGCCCCTTAACACACCTGAAGCAGTGGCTTAAAAACAACACCAAAACAGCAAAGTGAAAACAGCGAGCAAAACAGCGAAACAACAAAGGAAAATGTCGAACCAGCGAACCGGAGGAATCACTGACTGTTAGCCCTTCCGACGGCCGTATAACGCACTTTCAAGAGACGACACAAAAGGTTAGACCTGAGGGCATATGTAATTTATTTTTCCTCACATGAATTAGTGACTTAGAAAGTATGATATTTATTTTTCCTTGCATGAACTAGTGATTTAGAAGGCATGTAATTTAGTTTTCTCGCATGAATTACTAATTTAGAAAGTATGTAATTTACTTCATTTCGTATGAATATTGTAAATTAGTATACGATGTGATTCCGTGTGAATGGAATATGTGTTCAATCTTGTGGTATATTGGATGGAAACCCGGACATAAATTCCGTAGCCGAATCCGAATGGACGGTATTATGGTTTGCACTCTGGATACAATGCCCCGTACCACTTGAGAGATTCATATATTTCATTTCATCCAAACTTGTATTTGAGCATGATTAGGCCGTTATGAGGTTATTTTATTTTTAGCATGACTTCGTTATTTTCTTTCGCAATAGGAGCTTAATTTACATTATGTTTAAGTCGTTTTTATTCAACATGATTATTGTGCGATATCTTGTGCTTGCCGTTATGAAAGTTTACTTTTGAATAATGCAAACCTATATTTAGGCTTTATAAGAATTTAGACTACTTTAACCAATATGTATGTTAAGTAGACTTGGTTAAAATTGCACAAATCTATTCATTACAAATGACATAAGTAAGGGACCATTCCGAACCCAATGGTTTGAGGTCTTCCCTTGCGAGGGGTGAGTGCGGCCTTAAATCATTTTCCCGGGTCACACCGGGTGGCGACTCCTTTATTCTCCAGTTTAGTCCCCCGCAGGCTACACCGTACTCCCAACTAGGCCGTGAGCCTATAACGGCATGCGTCACCCAGTTTCTGTGTCCTACAATAGGTCCAAGCATTATTCATCTAGATTTTTGTCCTGCATTTGTGATCTATTTATGATTCAAATTTGGAAAACTGTTTAACTCAGAATTGTAGGTCTCGATCTCAGATTTCCGATGATATATAATTCATAAAAATGGAGTTCATATGAGTAAGTTATAGCCCAAATACCATGGTCTATTCGTAATGGAACATAATACAATTTTGTATCGGAGTTTCGAGGATTCACCGATTTTCCCAAAGGTCATTCCATGAATGTATATATGCTCAAACATAATTTATATTATGTAACACTTGTCTCACATTGTAACAGTAGTCGAGATTTTCAGTCGTTACAAATTCTCCCCCCTTTAAATAGGATTTTTCATCGAATCATTTTTGGGGTCTAGCTCGCGGGTTTGTCTTGGTTCGACAATATCTTGTGATTCTGCTAATCCTTTACTTCCCTAATTTCCTTTCTGATTTTTTCGTTCGAGATCTTAATACTAAAACCTCTGGAAATCTCTGGCCATACTTGTACATATTACTCCAAAGTTCATGGGCTTTAATTAATGATTTATTGACTTCCTGACTAAAAGGTAATTCCTTAATCTCATTATGTGATCATTTCCTCAATACTCTACACTTATCGTCATATTACCACTATCTCTACACCTTACAGCAAATTTATTTCTGGTCTGTCGTCTCACTTATTTTAGTTCCATTCTGATTTGAAACCCCTACATTTTTCCATGATAACAATAATTTCTAGTTTTCTTTAGAAACTTTAGTTAGCCTTCACGTTTAAAGTATCCCAATTGTACTTCATACTATAACTAATAATCTTCATTTTCCCTTAACTTGTATATACTTCAAGTCCTTTAACTATTCTTCATAATGTAACTACTTAATTGACTTTATAAGATATATACTATTAAATATCTTCTTGGCCCCAATCTTAGCTAGCTATTTGATCTTTCTCTTTTCTCTTTACTAAGTCCTTGTTACTTATGAGCTTCTTCCTTTGAGTTCTCAAATATAATTATTTATGGGTTTAGTACTTCTTAACTCATAACTAATCTTTTCATGTATTTATACTGTTAATACTTAGGACGTTACCTTGATGTAGTTTTTCTCTGGCGATCTTCTCGATTGGCTAAAGAGTTTGAGACAAAGTATTTATACTGAGCCTAACTTTGTGTACCTTTATGGTAAAACTGGTCCATTTTACTCATCTGCACCTTTGATTTCTTTACTGGTACAAGTACAGTTACTGTCTTTTATGTTGTCTATTCTTTCTTTGCTTACTTGTACTCTAGAATGCTCTTCCTTCAATTATCTCTCGAATCCAATCCTATTAGAAGTTGTCCTAATCTCGACAATTTTGATGTTCTTAGTTTCCTTGACTGTCTCTAAGTTGTACTTAGCCTCATCTTGAGTTATCCTATATATACTATTCTCAAGGAACATGCGGATCATTATCACCCTTCTTTCTCCCTTTTCTTTATACAATAAAATTTCAATCTTATCCCAATTCTGAAAAGCTTACTATTCCGTAGTACCATTGAAAATTTTTC
The DNA here is from genome assembly GCA_019454045.1 of Zanthoxylum bungeanum. Taxonomy (NCBI): domain Eukaryota; kingdom Viridiplantae; phylum Streptophyta; class Magnoliopsida; order Sapindales; family Rutaceae; genus Zanthoxylum; species Zanthoxylum bungeanum. The sequence goes on along the minus strand of SKCR01001328.1, from coordinate 52,234 downwards.
TTATCATCATGCACATCTGTCATTGTTTGTCTGGTATCTAATTTATTATTAACCTTTCTCAACAGTTTTATCTTAACCTTTCACCTTATGTTCTTCTTGTTTTCTTTCTTATCCTAAACTATCTACGGAACACCTGGTTCCTCTTTCTCGGTCTTTTACCTTGAGAGGCATCATCCTTACAATTCTCTAGTTATGGCTATCGTTGATTCTTTTATATTTCGTTATTGCTTACTATTATTTTCTCCCTTAATCATCTCATATAAACAATGGTTGAGAGGGTGGGGTTGAGTCCTAACGCCTTATTGATGGTAGTAATCTCAATAGCTTCTCATGCCATGGTTGTACTCATTGTTTTCCTATAAGCCTATAACTTTTCGTGTTTACACCTTTGGCTTGACTCTTGTACTAGAATTCTTCTGCTAGATACTACCTGAGTTTCATGTTTCAACTTTACTCTTAATTCTTTCTTCCGACTATCGATCATGCTACCTCATATTATGGGCCTTCTCTAGAGTCATGTCCTCTAAAAATTCCATTGTGCTACCTCTGTATTTCTTTTCACTAATTTATGTTGCTTGTACGTCTGCGATCATTACTTACCCTCAGAGTCCTTCTATATTTTCCTTATTATTACTCCTTATGAAGTTTACTCCACCTACTTAGATTTTCTCCTCATCTGAATTCCTTAAACTTCTTTCGTCAGTATTCCCCTAAAAACTCCATCTACTTCGATTCCTTATGACTTCTCTATTAAATTCTTTGGTTCAGGTGCCCTTCTCTTACTAGTTCTTCCATCACAATACAATGAGATTCTTTATAAATTACATATGCTGCATTACCGAGAATTGTCCTTTTTGGTTTCTAAATCTTCTGAGTTTTTGTCTCCTTATGGTTTTTAATTCAATGATGATTTCTAGATTTAGCTCTATTTTCTGTGTTTTCTAATCTATCTACTCTGTCAAATATGCTTCTTTACTGGTTCTTTTACTCACCGGGCTCTAAGTAGAGAGGTGTGTATATGCATTCCATAAGGGTCTGTGAACTCGCATTCCTTATCATTTTCATAAGCTTGGTGATGGTCTGGTTAGATGTTAATGTTTTAGGATTCCTCAGCTTTCATAACCTTTCCTGAGGTCTTTGTTTAACATTTCTGCCTTCAAGTTTCGTTATCTTTGTTACTACATTACTGAACTCTCTCGTCATTTTCTGCATCCTCCCATATCTTCATATCACTTTGTTCTAGAGTAAGCTACTAAAGCTAGTGCTGGCCTTTTTTCTTGGCTTCTTCCTAAACTTCTATTCTCCATCCTTATCATAAGTTACAGCTATTTCATTTAGCCTTGGTGTTCGTAAGGATACTTTTGTTATCTCTTGAGGACCTCATGTTCCATGGGTTTGTCCTTTTATTCTTTCATATTTTTTATCGATGTTGGTTAGATCTATAGATTCTCACTAATTCTGTGATATTTCTTCTCTTGACTAGGGTCAGGTTCTTTCTTTTCTATCACTTAAAACCTCTTTAGTTCTCAACTGGGTGGTCTATCATTTAGTGCTTTCTATTCCTTACTCTTGGATAAATTCTCATCGAACTTCTTTTTGGTTATCTTTATTTAGTGATGTATAAGGTGGGGCAGAAATCTATATCTCAATGGGTATCGGCGTCCTTGTTCTAATACTTTGTGTCCTGATAGAATCCATCGCTTATAAAAGGTAGGTATGAGATAAGTTTATCAGAACAAATTCTGTAATCGGTATTGTTGAATGGTAAGAATCTGTGTAGTTTAGGGCTGTATTTATATTGGGTTTCTTTGGGTAGGATGATTTAATAATCTCTGCTTACGTCTCTCTTTTACTTACTTGCTTGTCTGGGTTTGGGAACCTATACTCCCTTTTTAACATCTTTAATTCTTCAAGATTCCATGTCTAACTTTGACTTCTCACCCCTCTTATGCTTCTTTCATTCCTTTGCTTATTCGGAGGGACTGTCATCTACACAGGGTATTCGCGGCTATGGATTTAGTTTGAAAAGGCTTCTTAAGGAATCGAAGAATCTTGAGGACAGAAGGAAACTTTCATAAATTTATTTGACATTCTTACTCTTACTCAGACCTGCTATATCACTTTTTTTTATAAGTTCTAGTATTCTCTTTATCATCTACTTTTGTATCTTTCCCACTCACTGTCTCTAGTTACTCAAACATCTATGTATCTTTCCTTACTTTTCTTTCTAGCTTTCTCTTTCTCTTTCACTTTCTACTTTCCTGGATGGATATCCTTAGAACTTTACTATTCCTTTCTGTCTCTGTACTTTTATGTCTCTGGCTGCTTAAACATCTATGCATCTTTTCATCCTTTCTTATAGCTTTCCTTTCTTACTTCCTTAAGTACTTGTATTTTCTAGTTTCATAGCTTAACTTGATCCTTTACTAATAACTTCGAATAATCATGGAATGATTCATAACTAGAGCAAGAATTAGGGTTACTTATTGGGAAGAAATTCAGGTAGCCTTGAGAATGCTTACTAACCTATCTATGGAACTTGAGGACGCACTCGAGGATCATATATTGGAGAGGAAGTGCCTTATATACAAGTATCACGGGCATACTACGTATACAAGACCCCAACACTCTTCCTACTCCAGTCACTGACTTCTTAGACCATGCTCTGATACCATCTTTGTAATATCCCCAATACGGGAGATGTTACTGGCAGGGAATAGGCCGTACTATCCCAATAAGCAACTGACTTCTTATCTAAAAGCAATGATAATATTTTTCTCAACATTATTTTATATATGGAACCAATGCCAATAACCTCATCATGGAACGTAACACAAAAAAACACGACTGTAAAAACAATATCATATTTCTTAACAACTCTATACATGAGAATTTATATGCAACTCTGTTATACAAAATTTCTGAGACTAGACTTTATTTGACTAGACTGAACTCGAATTCTGACTAGACTTGGTGGACCGAATACCCTAGAGACTACCATCAGTATCCATCCTCCCGAGCTCATCCTCCATAAACCTGCAAAAGAAAGCACTGGGAGGGGGGTTAGATCGTTGAATGATCTAAGTGAGTGGACGATTTAAAACAAAAACTGAAATACTATTTTGAAAATACTTGGTTCTAAAACTAAGATTTTTCCATAAAACAGTCTTGTATAAAATAAAACTCTTTTCTTATCTGAGAACTCTGAAATCTCTTTCTAAAAATCTTGACTGAAATCTCTTCCGTAAAACTTATCTTTTTTGAAATTCTCTTATAAATCGGCTGTTTATGAAAAATTTTCTTTCTAGAAAACTAACTATGAAATATGTATATGAAAACCTATTGTATGGGGGCGTTACATATCGTCGTCCCCTCGCAAGGGAAGACCTCAAACCGTTGGTTCGGAATGGTCCTTTACTTATGTCACTTGTAATGAACGGATTTGTGCAATTTTAACCAAGTCTACTCAACATACATTTGCAAAAAGGTAACCTACACCTAAATTCGTATACGGCTTAAATCTAAGTTTGCATGCTTTAAAAGTTAGTTATCATAACGACAAACATAAGATATCATATAATGAGCGTGTTGAATTATCAAATACGAAAAATAAATGACAACCGAAACATAAACGTAAATTAAACTCCTATTGCCAAAGAAAATAACTAAATCATGTATAAAGAAGTAACATAATCATGCTTTAAAAATAAACAACATACTAGACTAAATCATGCTAAATAATCTACTAGACTAAATCATGCTCGAATACAAGGTTGGATGAAACGAAATACGTGTATCTCTCAAGTGGTACGTGGCATTGTATCCCGAGTACAAACCGCACTACCGTCCATTCGGATTCGGCTACGGAATTTACGTCTGAGTTTTCATCCGATATACCACAAGAGATAACATATATTCCGTTCATCCGGAAATCACATCATCCACCAATCCACAATACTCATATGAAATAAAGTACTAAAATAAATAAAAATAAAGGATAATAAACAAAGAAGGTGCCCTTCAGGTCTAACCTCTTTTTTCGTCTCTCGGAAGTGCGTTACACGGCCGTTGGAAGGTTGATGCTCCGCAACTCCTCCGATTTACTGGTTCAATGTTTTCCTTCGCTGTTTCGCTGTTTGGGCCACTATTTTTTACTCCATTTCGCTGCGGTTTTTGGTTTCGGTATTGGCTTACTGTTTTACGGTAATACGGGGCTATTTTGGTTTGTGGGTTTTTTGACTAGGCAGTTGTGGGTTTTACGGGGTAAAAACTGGGCAGATTTTACTGGTTTTACTGGACAGTTTTAGGCAGTTTTTTTTGGGGATATGCTAGCAGTTTATGGAGGCAATTTTTGGTGATTTAAGGGGCTGTTTGGGGCAATATTTTTGGTGATCAGACAATGCAGAGTCGGGACTGTTTTGTGGGCTGTGTGATGCGCGGATGTCAGGCAGAATTCGGTAATTGCTGGCAGATTTTGGAGGCAGAATTTGGTAGTCTTGGGGCGTGAATGAGGCTGATTTTGAGAGGCTGCAGTGGGCATGAATGAGGCTGGTTCTTCAGGACAGTGGCGTGAAAGCTTTATGCGTTAAAGGGGACAGTATTGGCGTGAGCAAGGGCTGACTTTAGGGGCTTTATGGGCTGAGGGTTACGTGGATAATGCTTGAAGAGGGCAGTTGCGTGAAGTAAGTTTTGGTGTGAAGTTGGGCAGTGACGTGTTGTTGAATTGTGGTGGCTTTGTGCGTGAGGGTGTTGAGTGATTTGTGAGTGAGTTACGCTGCTGAAGGGTGAAGGGGTTCTTGTGCGATGTGGGACTAAAGGGAGTGAGGGGGTGTTTGGTGTTTTGGGCGTGAACAAAGGAGTGGGCGTGAGTGAGGGCTGAAAAGTGGCTTATTGCTTGAGTTGAGAGGTTGAGAGGGCTTATTGCTTGCTTATGTTTTGGCGTGTGTTATAGCGTGAGTTGAGATGACTTGTTGCTTGCCTATGTTCTTGACCGATGTGGGATAGAGGGTTGCTGGGCTACTTGCGTGAGTAGAGAGTGCTTATTGCTTGTGTGCGTTTTGAGTGAATTTGAGATAAGAGAGGAGACTTGTGATGTATATGTTATGTATATGCTACCAAAGTGCTAGGGGAAGGATTGTAGGATTTGAGTTGTTTTTATAGGAAAATGGATGGGCATAATTGGGTAGGCTATGGTTGATGATGGAATTAATTGGGAGGCTTGATTTTCTTTGAATTTTGGTGGATGATTAATTGTTGAAGTTGTTTGTCAATGGGCGTGGGCCTTGCTAGGGTAAATGCTTGATGTGTTGTGGGGTTTACTTAATTAAATGGTGATGTGTTTACTTGACTTGGTGAGGGGAGGCCATTAAATGGCTTGAAAAGGAAGGTAAGGTAAATTTGAGGTCAAATATGTGGGGTATGCATGGTAGAAGGTTAATTTGGTTGTTTAAATAGCTAGTGGAGGGGTAATTGTTGTGAGGCCCTCAAACCGTTGTGTTCGGAATGGTCCCTTACTTATGTCACTTGTAATGAATAGATTTGTGCAATTTTAACCAAGTCTACTCAACATACATTTCCAAAAAGGTAACCTACACCTAAATTCGTATACGGCTTAAATCTAAGTTTACATGCTTTAAAATTTAGTTATCATAACGAAAAACATACGATATCACACAATGAACGTGTTGAATTATCAAATACGAAAAATAAATGACAACCTAAACATAAACGTAAATTAAACTCCTATTGCGAAAGAAAATAACTAAATCATGTATAAAGAAGTAACATAATCATGCTTTAAAATAAACAACATACTAGACTAAATCATGCTAAATATCTACTAGACAAAATCATGCTCGAATACAAGGTTGGATGAAGTGAAATACATGTATCTCTCAAGTGGTACGTGGCATTGTATCCTGAGTACAAACCGCACTACCGTCCATTCGGATTAGTCTATGGAATTTACATCCGAGTTTCCATCCGATATACCACAAGAGAGAGCACATATTTCGTTCATCCGGAATCACATCATGCACCAATCCCCAATACTCATATGAAATAAAGTACTAAAATAAATAAAAATAAAGGATAATAAACAATGAAGGTGCCTCACCCAGGTCTAAGCTCTTTTGTCGTCTCTCAGAAGTGTGTTCCACGGCCTTCGGAAGGGTTGATGCTCCGCAACTCCTCCGGTTTACTGGTTCAATGTTTTTCTTCGCTAATTCGTTGTTTGGGCCACAGTTTTTTACTCCGTTTCGCTATGGTTTTTGGTTACGGTATTGGCTTACTGTTTTGCGGTAATGCGGGGCTATTTTGGTTTGCGGTTTGTGGGTTTTTTGACTAGGCAGTGTGTGGGTTTTACGGGGTAAAAACTGGGCAGATTTTACGGTTTTTACTGGACAGTTTTAGGCAGTTTTTTTTGGTGATATGCTGGCAGTTTAGGGAGGCAATTTTCGGTGAATTAAGGGGCTGTTTGGGGCAGTATTTTCAGTGATCAGACAATACAGATTCGGGACTGTTTTGCGGGCTGTGTGATGCGCGGATGTGAGTCAGAATTTGGTAATTGCTGGTAGATTTTGGAGGCAGAATTCGGTAGTCTTGGGGCGTGAATGAGGCTGCAGTGCGCGTGAATGAGGCTGGTTCTTCAGGGCAGTGGCATGAATGCTTTGTGCGTTAAAGGGGACAGTATTGGTGTGAGCAAGGGCTGACTTCAGGGTCTTTATGGGCTGAGAGTTACGTGGATAGTGCTTGAAGAGGGCAGTTGCGTGAAGTAAGTTGTGGTGTGAAGTTGGGCAGTGACGTGTTGTACAATTGTGGTGGCTTTGTGCGTGAGGGTGTTGAGTGATTTGTGAGTGAGTTGTGCGCTGCTGAAGGGTGAAGGGTTTCTTGGGCGATGTGGGACTAAAGGGAGTGAGGGCGTGTTTGGTGTTTTGGGCGTGAACAAAGGAGTGGGCGTGAGTGAGGGCTGAAGAGTGGCTTATTGCTTGAGTTGAGAGGTTGAGAGGGCTTATTTCTTGCTTATGTTTTGGCGTGTGTTATAGCGTGAGTTGAGAGGACTTGTTGCTTGCCTATGTTCTTGACCGATGTGGGATAGGGGGTTGCTGGGCTACTTGCGTGAGTAGAGAGGGCTTATTGCTCATGTGCGTTTTGAGTGAATTTGAGAGAAGATGGGATACTTGTGATGTATATGCTATATATGTGCTACCAAAGTTCTAGGGGAAGGATGGTAGGATTTGAGTTGTTTTTATATGCAAATGGATGGGCATTAATTGGGTAGGCTATGGTTGATGATGGCATTAATTAGGAGGCTTGATTTTCTTTGAATTTTGGTGGATGATTAATTGTTGAAGTTGTTTGTCAATGGGCTGGGCCTTGCTAGGGTAAATGTTTGATGTGTTGTGGGGTTTACTTAATTAAATGGTGTTGTGTTTGCTTGACTTGGTGAGGGGAGGCCATTAAATGGCTTGAAAAGGAAGGGTAAGGTAAATTTGAGGTCAAATGTGTGGGGTATGCATGGTAGAAGGTTAATTTGGTTGTTTAAATAGCTAGTGGATGGGTAATTGTTGTGTTAAGGGCGTGGGCTTTGATGTTGGGGCCAATGAAATTTTACTTGCGAGGGTTTTAGGCCAATGATGATTTTGAAACTGAAATCCAACAAGCAAACCCGAGCGAATCAAATCCAACAAAACGTCGATTCTTAATTCTTCCCTTCCAACATCTATTTCTCCATGATAGTCCACGTAATCCACATAGTCCACGATAATCCACGGTAGTCCACAACATTTCACGATAGTCCACGGTAGTCCACAACACTTTACGATAGTCCACGGTAGTCCACAACATTTCACGATAGTCCACGGTAGTCCACAACACTTCACGATAGTCCACGTGCCGTACCTGGCAAAACTTTTATGATGTCTCCATACCTAGAGTGTCATACCTGGTAAAACCTGATCTGATGTGGGCCTTACCCCCAGAGTGCTACACCCGGCCTAGACTGATACTGATAATGATGTGGGCCTCGCCCCCAGAAATCCATACCCGACAAGACTAATACTGATAATGATGTGGGTCTCGCCCCCAGAATGCCATACCCGGCAAGACTGATACTGATAATGATGTGGGCCTCGCCCCGAGAATGTCATACCCGGCAAGACTGATACTGATGATGTGATGATTTTTTTCAATATATTGTATTATCTCTCACGAGATAATCTTAATAGCTAGACATGTTTTCGTCCTCAACGAATGCTTCGCGTCGAAACCTGAGAACCTTCAAAGTACTCGATATACTCAACTTCGATCGTCTGAATAGGTGATCTGAACTAGTCTCCTAGTGTGTGCGTACTAAGGCTCTTTCGCAGCTTGTTCCTTAAATGGGCCAACTTGATGATTTCGCTTTGAAGGATCGGACCAGTGGGTCTAACCAACCTGGATGTCTTGATCACATTCTGTGATTACTTCATCATACTCAACATGATATGGTCTTATTTTTGTCTCTTTTCTTTTCATTTTGAGCTTTCTTTTCTTTTCTTTTTCTTTTTCTCTTTTCTTTTTTTTTTTCTGACACACATACCCTTTAAGGTAGCATTTCTCCCCATGGTGGTCCTAATACTCGCCCATGGGTAGCTTCACACTTATCTGTTATAAGTGGTCTATTCTTTTTCTTTTTTTTTCTTTTTTGTTTTAGATACTTATTCTTTATTTCCAACCATATCATATATCGTAGCGTAAGTAAACCAGTGTGGACATCCAAGTAAGCAGTCATTCACTGATCCAATATCTCCTCAACTAATCATCTTGCCAACCACCCAGGCTTCTACTGCTGAGAACCCGTAATCAAGTGCTCGTGAGTCAAGCTGATCAATCCATTCAGAATACTGGATGAGAGCACGTCTCGCACTTATCGTTTCTAAGATTTCTCCCTACAGCAAACAATGTCATCACCGGACATATGCCTAACTATCAAAGACTTCTCTCTCTTTTTTCTTTTTTTTTTCTTTTTTTTCACTCATTCCACATAATTCTTCCTCTTGACTGCTGGTGAGATAGGCTTCGCCCCCTGAATCTGATATTGATATAGGCCTCAACCCTGGGACTCATCCCCGTAAACTGATACTGATGTTGATGTGGACCTCAACCCCGGGACACATCCCCATACTGCTGATGTAGTGGGCCTCAACCCCGAATCTGACACTGTTGCTGATGTGGGCCTCAACCCTAGGATTACTACCTGAATCTGATATTATGCTTTTACTATGTCTGGTTGGCTTGTCTTCGCCGTTTTCTCTCTTTCTTCTTCAAAACCTGTGAACACAAAACAAAACAAACACAAAAAGAATGCAAGTGCGTTATATGTATGCATGCATGCATGAATGAATTTCCCATTCTGTTAGATTAGGTCTTCCGCCAATTCCCTTAGGGATTGCTCGGTCTTCTCTTCCTTGCCGTACAGTTTTATATTTCTCAATTTCTTTTTCCGCGATATCCATGTTTGCTAAACTCTTTTTGACAAACTTTTTATTTTTATTCTCTAACCCAACGGATATCTATGATGGCTTTTAAGACACATGGGGTTAGCATGATGCATGTATGCATGAGATGCATACGATGTATGGAATATATCAGTCGGCCCATTATCATTTTAAAGCATTCAATCATACTATTGCGCGGTGTAAACTTGTCCCAGTTGAAAAGTCCCAACAAGTTTATACTTTTACGATAACATGGCTAAACAACTTCAAATAATAAGCGGCCTAAACAAAAAATGGCCCATCGGCATTTTATAAGCTTTCGGCTCAATTGTCAAAGGACACGAACTTGTCCCAGTTTAAATGGCCCAACAAGTTCATATCTTTTGACAAGAAGTCCAACTGGATCCAAATGACGATGGTCCAAAACATAAACATAAGCAAATAATTCCTACTGGTCATACAACTACGGTTCACATGTAGGTTTCAGGAGTGTAAACAAAGGCTCTCGCTGACGAAGGATTGCCCACAACTAGGACTCCCCACTCAAGGGTTCAAACGACCAAGTGAGCGCACCTTTTTTATACCTTACGGTACGTGCCAACGAGTTACGGTATGTGGCTAACTGTCAAATGGATTTGTTATTATAGATTCCCCAGAGGGAGGGTGGATGGAACTCTCTTAAATACCCAAGCCTCTTAGGCTCTTATCGCCTTGGTGACAGGAATAAACAACAAGTGCTTCAGATTAGTCTGTCACAGTAAGCTACGGATAATGATTATCTAGGTACCTTCACAGCTTTTCCTTATAGAAAGGTAGTGAATGAAGGAAGACATCAAACCATCACCTAGCCTTAATAATTAACTTTGATTAAACTCCCTAAACCCAAAGTAGACATGGTTAATTAAAGAACAAACCACAAACATTACAAGACATTATTTCGGGGCCGATTCTCTATCCCCAGTGGAGTCGCCAGACTGTAGAACACAGAAATTAGCGACGTTGTTCCAGGATCACGGACCGGTTAGGAGTACGGAGTAGCCCACAGGGGAACTAAACCGGAGAAATAAAATGGAGTCGCCACCCAGTGTGAACTGGGAAAATGATTTACGGCCGCACTCACCCCTCGCAAGGGAAGACCTCAAACCGTTGGGTTCGGAATGGTCCCTTACTTATGTCACTTGTAATGAACAGATTTGTGCAATTTTAACCAAGTCTACTCAACATACATTTGCAAAAAGGTAACCTACAGCTAAATTCGTATACGGCTTAAATCTAAGTTTGCATGCTTTAAAAGTTAGTTATCATAACAACAAACATACGATATCACACAATGAGCGTGTTGAATTATCAAATATGAAAAATAAATGAAAACCTAAACATAAATGTAAATTAAACTCCTATTGCGAAAGAAAATAATTAAATCATGTATAAAGAAGTAACATAATCATGCTTTAAAAATAAACAACATACTAGACTAAATCATGATAAATAATCTACTAGACTAAATCATGCTCGAATACAAGGTTGGATGAAATGAAATATATGTATCTCTCAAGTGGTACATGGCATTGTATCCCGAGTACAAACCGCATTACCGTCCATTCGGATTCGGCTACGGAATTTACGTCCGAGTTTCCATCCGATATACCACAAGAGAGAACACATATTCTGTTCATCCGGAAATCACATCATGCACCAATCCACAATACTCATATGAAATAAAGTACTAAAATAAATAAAAATAAAGGATAATAAACAAAGAAGGTGTCATCAGGTCTAACCTCTTTTGTCGTCTCTCGGAAGTGCGTTACACGGCCATCGGAAGGGTAGATGCTCCGCAACTCCTCTGGTTTACTGGTTCAACATTTTCATTCGCTGTTTCATTGTTTGGGCCACTATTTTTTCCTCCGTTTCATTGCGGTTTTTGGTTACGGTATTGGCTTACTGTTTTGCGGTAATGTGGGGCTATTTTAGTTTGCGGTTTGTGGGTTTTTTGACTAGGCAGTTTACGGGTTTTACAAGGTAAAAACTGCGCAGATTTTGCGGGTTTTACTGGACAGTTTTAGGCAGTTTTTTCGGTGATATGCTGGCAGTTTAGGGAGGCAATTTTTGGTGAAATAAGGGGGTATTTGGGGCAGTATTTTGGTGATTAGACAATGCAGATTCGGGACTGTTTTGCGGGCTGTGTGATGCGCGGATGTGAGGCAGAATTCGGTAATTGCTGGCAGATTTTGGAGGCAGAATTTGGTAGTCTTGGGGCGTGAATGAGGCTGATTTTGAGAGGCTACAATGGGCGTGAATGAGGCTGGTTCTTCAGGGCAGTGGCGTGAATGCTTTGTGCGTTAAAGGGGGCAGTATTGGCGTGATCAAGGGCTGACTTCAAGGGCTTTATGGGCTGAGGGTTACGTGGATAATGCTTGAAGAGGGCAGTTCCGTGAAGTAAGTTGTGGTGTGAAGTTGGGTAGTGACGTGTTGTTGAATTGTGATTGCTTCGTGCGTGAGGGTGTTGAGTGATTTGTGAGTGAGCTGTGCGCTGCTGAAGGATGAAGGGTTTATTGTGCGATGTGGGACTAAAGGGAGTGAGGGGGTGTTTGGTGTTTTGGGCGTGAACAAAGGAGTGGGCGTGAGTGAGGGATGAATAGTGGCTTATTGCTTGAGTTGAGAGGTAGAGAGGGCTTATTGCTTGCTTATGTTTTGGCGTGTGTTATAGCGTGAGTTGAGAGGACTTTTTGCTTACATATGTTCTTGACCGATGTGGGATAGGGACAGGGGGTTGATGGGCTACTTGCGTGAGTAGAGATGGCTTATTGCTTGTGTGCGTTTAGAGTGAATTTGAGATAAGAGAGGAGACTTGTGATGTATATGCTATCTATGTGCTACCAAAGTGCTAGGGAAGGATGGTAGGATTTGAGTTATTTTTATAGGCAAATGGATGGGCATTAATTGGGTAGGCTATGGTTGATGATGGCATTAATTGGGAGGCTTGATTTTCTTTGAATTTTCGTGGATGATTAATTATTGAAGTTGTTTGTCAATGGGCGTGGGCCTTGCTAGGGTAAATGCTTGATGTGTTGTGGGGTTTACTTAATTAAATGGTGATGTGTTTGCTTGACTTGGTGAGGGGAGGTCATTAAATGGCTTGAAAAGGAAGGGTAAGGTAAATTTGAGGTCAAATGTGTGGGGTATGCATGGTAGAAGGTTAATTTGGTTGTTTAAATAGCTAGTGGAAGGGGTAATTGTTGTGTTAAGGGCGTGGGCTTTGGTGTTGGGGCCAAGGAAATGTTACTTGCGAGGGTTTTGGACAAGGATGATTTTGAAATGGAAATCCAATGAGCAAACCCGAGCGAATCAATCCAACAAATTGTCGATTCTTCATTCTTCCCTTCCGACGTTCACTTCTCGCGACTTCCGCGATATAAAAAAGGTAGTGCCCCGTACGAGGCTCATCATCGGGACTTACATGCAAAAATGTAGTGCCTACAACGTTGTAACAGTAGTCGGGATTTCCGATCGTTACAATATCAAGTTTAGATTCCCATAGGATAGGAAATCTAGATGTTTCTGGTGAACTGACCTACCCTACGGCGGCACTTCACTAGTTAAGTCCAAGGGTTCCGAATTAACGGATTACACTCACGAATAGATGATTAAATATCAATCGAAATTCCTTTATCAATTCAAACGGTGGTTGGTTAATATAGGAATAAGAGTTATTCCCGTATATATTAATCAATTGCGATTGCCTCAATCTATCATGCAAATACTTGACCTATCCTACAATAGTAGTTATTTGTAGGATGATTGATATCTGTGGCATAGTAATTCTCTTAGGTTTCTAATTCATTATACATGGTTCTTGTATCACGTTTAATTTTATACCTAAATGTTTGATAATTTTAATATGTGATGAATGAATATTAAATGTATGTTTACTTTATTTTATTTCAGCCATGGTTTCTCCAATAATTGTTATTCTCTCTAATAACAAATTGACGGGATAAAATTATATAAAATGGAAAAGTAACATGAATGCCATTATGGTCTATCAAGACCTTAAGTTTGTCCTGACTAAGGAATGTCCTCCTGAGCCAACTAGAAATTATGGCCTAGCTGTGCGCGATGCCTATAAGAAATGGGTCGCGGTTAATGAGAAAGTATGTTGCTACTTGCTAGTAGGGATGTCCGAGGTTCTTGCTACAATGCATGAACCTATGTCTACATCTTTTTTTATGATGGAGTCATTGCAGGGCATGTTTGGGCAGCTTTCAAAATGGTAACGCCATGAGGCTGTTGTGTCAGCGATGACCACTATGATGAAGGAAGGGACATCGATGAAAACCTGCTTGGAACAAGCCAAACAAACCCACAAAATATTGAGATCGTTCCCAAGAAAGCCAAGGCAGAAAGAAATCAAAACTCTAAACCTCTGAAGAGCAAGCAACAGAAACCTAGAGTGCTAAGGGGGTGCCACAAAGGGTTAGCAAGCCTTTGATAAGCCAAATTCAATGAGAATAAGTTGAGGGTTACTCAAGTCTCAAGATAATAGTGATTTTTATTAAAAGATAGATTTTTTTGTTATGATAAATAATGCCCCTTTAAATAGGTGGCTAACCCTAATTCTACTTAAACATAATAAATCCCTAGAAAATAAACCCAATAACACTTAAAAGACTTCAAAATTTCATACATGGGCTTTATAATTTAATTAAAGTTCAGCCCAACACTTAAACATTACATAACCTTAAAAATTATATAACACAAAAGTTGTAGGGATAACTTGCATCCGAAATTGGACCATGAAGGATTCTGAATTAGAGTTTGACGTAAACCATAAAGTTGTAGATCCATGCTTCTTCTTTCCAATGAAACTTGAATCACCAAAATCGTACATCGGATGAGAAATTTACGGCCATAATACGAACACTGCACAAATCTCGCTACTACTAATGCACCATTCGGAAATTAAGCCCCAAATCAATCAAGGCAGCCCATGCACGTCCAAGACCCATTCCAATATTTCCTTAGACATAATAAATCCTTCACATAAAGTCTCATGCATGGACCAAACTCTAGAACCCAAGGAATCTTCCAAATCCACCAAAATGGCCCAAATACATCAATCTGATCAAGCCATGCAATCAGCCACAACTTCAAGTTAACTTGACCCAACAAACCGAGCTCATTCTGGATCACTTCACATCAATCCGAGAGTACGTCTTGAGGATGATGACCTATCTCAATATGATCGAAACTCAAGGAGCTCGTATTGATGAGCGTAGCGAGGTAACCATGAACATGGACACTCTGTTGGTCTACTCTAAGCTTCCCAAGATCATTAATCAAGCATGAAACAAGTGTAAATACAATCATATGAGGTGCGGAAAACTCACAATGAATGGATTTGATGCATGTGATGAAGATAAAAATTAGTTTCTGCCCTTCTACAAGTCATGGCAGTGGCAGTCCTTCCTTCCACCATTTTCGGCCATGTGAGGTACTCCAAGCAAGCTCCAAGCTTGTGTTGAACTTCCATGCTCATAGGTAAGCTACACTATCACCTTCGCATAACTTCGGAGTGCTAGCTCTCAAGAAATTTGCCACAAATTTCTCACACTTTTGCTTCCCTCATTCACGGTTTTTGTAGAAGAAAAACAGTGAAGAAATGCCTCTAAGGCCGAGAGAGAAAGATGAAGAAATGGCTCCAAAAATCGTGAGCCATGAGAGAGAGAGGGAAAAAGAAATGTAATAGGTTTATTGAATTTGTTTTCCAAAAACAAATAAAACATATATACCAAAAACGTTTTCAAAAAAGCACAGCATTAAATGCTTTCAATCAATACACATCAACTCACATCAATCAATTGTCAACTTGTCACATCACTCAAAGTGACATGTGATTTGACGCTTGATGTGACTAATGATTTGACGCTTGATTTTACTTGCGTGCCGCACTCGAATTCAAAATACGAATGCGCTCGCAAACAGTACTGGGCTCGTGTTCGCTAATTCCAAATTAACGAATTTTCCGTTGCGACGCAATTAAATGATTACGCCTAGTGAAATCACTATTCACGTCACTAACGAATTAATTCTAAATTAATTCGTTCGCCCGAGTTAAAATCTAATTTTAATTCCGCGCCGAAATCCAATTTCGTATAATATATCAAATATATTATTTTATCGATTAATTCCAAATTAATCGTTTTCTCTCTTAATTGATATTTTATCCCAGATAAAATATTCCCGCAATTAATCCCAGATTAATTCTCTCTCATTTAAATTAATCCCAGATTAATTAGAGTGCGAGTCATACGTCATCGGTGAATCTTCGGGAAGCGACCCATGAGATCCCCGAATATGTTGGCAGTAAATTCGGTCGTCGGACTATCCGAACATGTAAGTACCTCGTAATACGTTTATACCGATTTACAAGACAAGGTTGGCCTCTAGCAAAGTGCCATGCCTTCCCAATTCTCCGGAAATATCCTTACAGGAATAAAGGATCTGTATCAGGCGTAGTATACGTAGTATTGCGTATTTCTGTCCAGTATCGGATGATCACGTGCTAGACTTGGGGCTGGAATTGTATATGCCCCGTACGAAGGACATGTCGAATGTCTGGTAACTAGTCTTTATATCGGATAACTATGACCTAGTCATATTATCCCGATGACTGCAGTACTTAAGAGAACCGGTACCGTATCCTACATGATCATCATCTCCTTATGACTGGAGTGACACTTCCGTCTTGACATCACACCCAACACACTACGATTCTCAATATACCCAGCATTTGTGTACACAAAACCTGTTAAAGCCCTGGACGACCTCAACCAGATTATATTGATTGTCGCAAGTATTAGAGGGGGCAAGTCTCAAGTTAAGAACAAATACACCTACCCTGATTTTGGACTTCCATAGACACATAGTCATACTACCAATGGAATTCCAATAGGGTCTATCCAGAGCGAAGCTGTTTCCCGTACCATCGGTAAAACACAACCTCCTATTACACTTGCATGAGTATCCTATACACAAATATATGAGAACTATGTCGTTGTCCCCTCACAACGCGCACAAGTGTAATACTAGTCTTTTACGTATTTATCGATGTCCAATCTCGATAATACTCTGACTAGGGATATTTAATGATTTATCCTTCGTGGACTGATATTGTCTCATATCATTTATACATATAGGTGATCTAATCACAAATGATAATAATGCAATCTCATTTGTCACATAGTTAATTTGTACAACAACACCATGATCTGTACAAATAGTGACACTATGGGTCATAATTGTCCAACAAACTCTTCCAAAGGATTTCATGCAGTTTAAAAGCAACTATTGTAGACACTGCATTTTTTCATAGAAGCCCGATGATGAGCCTCGTATGGAGGCACTACCCGATAAGTTGCGGAAGTCGCTGGAAATGGACGTCGGAAGGGAAAATTCAAAAATAAGTACATCATCAGATTTAATTCATTTGTTTGGTCTCGGGTTCGCTCGATGGATCTCCGTTTTAAATGTAAGCTTCGGCCTAAAATCCCCGCAACCCATACCAAGCCACACGCCTAAGCCCACACACACACACATGCCACACGTCCAAGCCCACAAAAATCCAAGCCACATGCCCAAGCCCACAAATCCCAATCCAAAATATTCAAATCACATTTAACACATGCCAAAATCCAATTAAATCACCTCCCAAATAAAAAAAAAATATTTTGAATATATTCCCCACCAAAAATACACAAATATTCTTTCCCTAAATAAATTAATTAAATGCACCCCTTTATTGCATGATTTTATTTCCTTGTTTTGAAATCTCATGCACATGAAACCCTAGGTCACCATTATAAAAACAGACATAATCCAAACCATATTCCTCTCCTTCAAACTCTCTCTCGGCTGGAAAAACCCTAAGCTAGCTCTCTCTCTCCCCACGATAAATCAACAAAAAGAACCACACACTCACACAGCCGAGACACAAAACATGCACCACTCTCTCTCGGCATCAACACAAAATAATAACCATTCATACCGAACCAACAACAACTTCTTTAGCACAGAACAAACCATAAACCTAGGCCCCTCCCACTGACCGAACAGCACCTAAGCTATCTCTCTCTCACAAAATACCTTTGAATCATTATACCCCTCACGGCCTCAACCAAAAAGAGACATTCACACAGCAACACGTGAACAAGAAGCATAACAAACCGATACAGCCACCCCTCTCTCGGCTCCACGTGAAAACAAACACACAACACTAACCCCCCACCGACCAAGCCTTCCACTAAGCCAAACACAACAAAATCACAACACTCATTGACCGACAAAAAATTGTCCACAATAGACAAAAAACAGGCCCCTAAAATCTCACCAAACTGCGAAAATAAACAAAAATAAGCCCCCAAAACAGCCACCAAACCGAGCCAAAGACAGCAGCCTGTTACCAAGCCATACAACACCAAAACAGTCCCAGAAACCACCCAAAACAGTCCCAAAAATAACCTCCAAATAGCAGCAAAAACAACGGAGAAAATAGCAGCAAAAATAGTCCAAAACAACGACGAAAGACAGAGAAAACAGCAAGCAAAACCGAATCAGAAAACCAGAAATGTTACGGAGCATTAACCCTTCCGGAAATGATGTAACGCACTTCCGAGGAGCAACTTAAAAGGTAAGACCTGAGGGCCCCCATTTTACTACTTATCTTTTCAATTATTTTTTGGCGATCACTCTCATGCATCGTTATGTCTTATGTATAGTTTCATTTATGTTGAGTTAATGATTGTGTGCCATCTCTTGTGGTATATCGGATGGAAATCCAGACGTAAATTCCGTAGCCGAATCCGAATGGATGGTATTGCGGTCTGTACTTGGGATACAACTCCAAGTACCGCTTGAGAAACTTTTAAGCATGTGTTTCATTTTGTTATTTAATTTTGTGTTCATTCATTGTTTCTGTTTTATTATTTCGTTATTTATTTTCCGTGTGATATTGCTTTATTTATTTATGTATTACTAATCTAGTGTACATGGGCTAACTACGTTGGATTAAAGGTCCTCCATTCGGGGAAAATGCCTAAAGGCTACCTTTACCATGATATTTTTCCGCGCCGGATGAAGTATACTATATTGAATGTGAAATACGTTCAATCGGGCATACGAGGTCCCATATAGATGTTGGCCTTGGTCGTATCTCTTCTATTATTTTGTTATTTACTTTCCGCATGTTATTGCTTTATTTATTTACGCATTGTTAATCTAGTGCGCATGGGCTAATCATGTTGGGTTAAAGGTCCTCCGTTTGAGGGAAATGCCTAAAGGCTACCTTTACCACGATGTTTTGCCGCGCCGGACGAAGTATACTTGATTGAATGTGAAATATGTTCAAGCGGGCATACGAGGTCCCATATAGATGTTGCCCTTGGTCGCATCTCTTTTATTATTCTGTTATTTACTTTCCTTCTGCATGTTATTTCTTTACTTATTTACGCATTAATAATCTAGTGCACATGGGCTAATCATGTTGGGTTAAAGGCCCTCCATTTAAGGGAAATGCCTAAAGGCTACCTTTACCACGATGTTTTGCCGCGTCGGATGAAGTATACTTGATTGAATGTGAAATACGTTCAAGTGGACATATGAGGTCCCATATAGACGTTAGCCTTGGTCGCATCTTTTTTATTATTCT
The DNA here is from genome assembly GCA_019454045.1 of Zanthoxylum bungeanum. Classification (NCBI taxonomy): domain Eukaryota; kingdom Viridiplantae; phylum Streptophyta; class Magnoliopsida; order Sapindales; family Rutaceae; genus Zanthoxylum; species Zanthoxylum bungeanum. The sequence continues at coordinate 33,052 of SKCR01001328.1, read as the reverse complement.
GTTATTTACTTTCCTCATGTTATTACTTTATTTAGTTATGTATTGTTAATCTAGTGCGCATGGGCTGATCGCATTGGATTAAAGGTCCTCCATTTGAGGGAAATGCCTAAAGGCTACCTTTACCACGATGTTTTGCCGCGTCGGACAAGTATACTTGATTGAATGTGAAGTACGTTCAATCGGGCATATGAAGTCCCATATAGATGTCGGCCTTGCTCACATCCCTTTTATTATTCTGTCATTTACTTTCTGCATGTTATTCCGTCTATTTACTTTTGCCTCGTCATTTGGTGCGCATGGACTATTTGCGTTGGATTAAAGGTCCTCCATTTGAGGGAAATGCCTAAAGGCTACCTTTACCACAATGTTTTAGCGCGTCGGGTATTCAAGATCCCATATGGACGTTGGCCAAAGCTCTTGGTCACACCCATCTTCTGTTGATCTTGTTATTCACCTTTTTGGTTGTCATTTTTCATTTTTCACTTCGTATTCATATTGTGTTAATGCTTGAGTATTGCCTCTCGCAGTATATCGGATAGAAACCCATACATAAATTCCGTAGCCGAATCCGAATGGACGGTAATGCAGTTTGTACTTAGGATACAACTCCACGTACCGCTTTAAAAATGCTCGCGTAGGCGTTATGTCATTTTAGATACCACTTTGGTAATCTCGTTCGAACGCATTCTCAAACGTTACACGAACTCATGAATTCTGCCTCGTTTTCATTCGAATGCGTTTCTGAACGCTATACGAACGCATGCATTCAGTTTATCGTTCGAACGCGTTTCTGAACGCTACACGAACGCACATACAGTGAAAATACCTCATTTCATCATATTTTATGCATGTTTGCTTCTTTGATCATTTCTTTTATATTATGCACTGGATTATTTACCGTATTATTATTAGCATTTCAATTATTATTATTTATTTACATTTTTGCACTTCTTTATTCAATATGTCTATGGAATTATGCATTTGTCTTCCTTTTTATTTATTTACGTTTATGGGAGTGCAAACTTGTGTGTTGATTAAATTTTCTTGTATGTGTTGCATAAGGCTTGGTTATACTATTGCATAAATCCTTTCATTACAATTGGCATAAGTAAGGGACCATTCCGAACCCAACGGTTTGAGGTATTCCCTTGCGAGGGGTGAGTGCGGCCTTAAAACATTTCCCAGTTCACATTGGGTGGCGACTCCATTATTCTCCGGTTTAGTCCCCCGCAGGCTACTCCGTACTCCCAACCGGGGCGCGAGACCGGACTATTGGATAATATGACCCATAGCGTCACTATTTGTACAGATCACGGTGTTGTTGTACAAATTAACTATGTGACAAGGAAATTGCACTCTCATCATTTGTGATTAGATCACCATAGATGTATAAATGAAGAGAGGTCATTATGATTTGTTCCTGGACGGAGAATGATATGAGACAGTATCAGTCCACGTAGGATAAATCATTAAATATCCCTAGTCGTAGTATTATCGAGACAGGACATCGATAATGCGGAATAGGCTAGTATTGCACTTGTGCGCGTTGTGAGGGCACAACGGCATAGTCTCATATATTTAAGTATAGGATACTTATGCAAGTGCGATATGAGGTTGTGTTTCACCGATGGTACGGGAAACAGCTTCGCTCTGGATAGACCCCCTCGGAATCCCATTGGTAGTATGACTATGTGTCTATGGGAGTCCGAAATCAGGGTATGTATTTGGTCTTAACCTGAGACTTGCACCGCTAATACTTACGACAATCAATATACTTTGGTTGAGGTCGTCCAGGGCTTTAACTGGTTCTGTGTACGGCAATTCTGGGTATATTGAGAATCGTAGAGTATTGGGTGTGATGTCAAGACGGAAGTATCACTCCAGTCATAGTGGATATGATGTCACGTAGGATACGGTATTAGTACTCTTAAGTGTTGCGCAACCATCGGGATATTATGACTAGGTCATGTATATCTGATTATAGAGACTAGTTACCAGACATCCGACATGTGTTTCGTACGGGGCAGACACAACTCCAGCCCCAGGCCTAGCACGTGACTATCCGATACTGGACCGTTATGCATGATACTTAGTATACTACGCCTGATACAGATCCTTTGTTCCTGTAAGGATATTTCCGGAGAATTGGGTAGGCTTGGTGCTTTGCTAGAAGCCGACCTTGTCTAGTAAATCGGTAGAACGTAGTACTTGGTACGTACATGATTCGGATACTCCGACGACCGTATTTACTGCTAATACATCCGGGGGGATGACGCATAACTCGCACTCCATTATTAATCTGGGATTAAATTGATGAGAGAGAAAATTAATCTGGGATTAATTACAGAGATATTTTATCTGGGATAAAATATTAATTAGAGAGAGAATGATTAATTTGGAATTAATCGATAAAATAATATATTTGATATATTAGCGGAAATTGGATTTCGACGCAAAGTTAAAATTGGATTTTAATTTCGGGCAAGCGAATTATTCGGAATTAATTTTCGAGCGACTTTATAATTTTGCGAGGCATTATTATTTACGTCGCAACAGAAAATTCGTTAATTCGGAATTAACGAGACCGAACCCGAGCTTCGTCGAGTTGCCGCAAATACCGAATTATATTTGGAATATAATATTCGGTGGGACCCACTTCTAATATTATATTATATATATATTTGGTGGTGGGACCACCACTATCATTATTTAAATGATAGTTGTTGGTGGATGTTTCCACCAACCTTTGTTTAATATATTTATTTGGTGGAGGAGAAATCCACTTTGATTATTTTATAATAAGTTTTTGGTGGATATTTCCACTAACTTCTTTTTATAATATATAAGTTAGTGGTTGGGTTAGTGGATGAAGCATTTGTTGAATGTTTTTTACTTTTGAAATTTGGGAAATGATTAATGTATTGTTAATGGTTTTGGAAATCTTTAATAATACATATACATATTTTTCATTTTTCACTTCTCTCTCCTAGAACACTTACTACGGTTTGGAAACAAATGAAGACAACTCTCCTGCTCTCTTTCTCTCTATCTCTCACGCCCAAATGGGCATCTACTTCACTGGTTTTTCATCATCAAAAACCGTGAGCAATAGGGAAGCTTGGAGTGGGATTTTGTGGCAAAATCTCAAGTGCTAGCACACAATTACGAAACTTGCTAAGGTGTTAGGGAAGTTCACCCATGAGCGGGATCCGTCCGACGAAGCTAGGAGCTCCGTTTCGCAGCTCAAAATCTGAAATGGAGGAAGTCCCCACTGCTATGTAGTGACCGAATCTGTGACAGTGAGCACAAGGAAGAAAATGATTTTGTTCGTCGTTTTGTCGCACAACCGATCGATGTGAGTATTCCGCTACCTCCGTTGATTGTATTCACACATATGTTCATGCTTGTTTGATGATCTTGGGACCTAATTAGAAACCAACAATGGCATCAGGAGCCTAGGTTCAAGCATGAAAAGTTTAGGGCTTAAAATTGGGTAAATTGATTTTGAGCATGATTTGGTTAAATTGTTTGATTAAGCATGTTTATTTGATATTTAATGGAAGTTTGATTTGATCAATTTCAGGAAAAATCGTTTGGAACAATTTTTCCCCAAAAAGTTCACCTTGGCCGAAAGTGATGGTGCTTGGAGTTCTTGGAATTTTTTTTCATTTTGATTCATTGGATGAGTTATAATGATGATGGATGATGTTAATTTGAAGTTAATTTGATTGAATTTTGAATTAAACAAAAATCCCCAAATTGATTCACTTTGGCCGAATGGTATAGCCCTATTTAAGTCTTGGATTTTTGTTTTTTGATAATTGGATGTATTGGAAATCATTGGGAAGTTGATTTAATGTCGATTGTGATTAATGTGGATTATAAAACCGAATAGGACATGAAATCCATCCCTTGGCCGAGACATTTGTGCATGTATATGGGTTTGATTTTTTCATTTATATGTTGGACATGTGATGATGATGATGAACATGATTAATTGGACTAATTTCATGTTTTGGAAATATTGATTTAGTTGATTAATCATGATATACACTTTAGGTAATTAAATTGGAAATTTGGAATTTGGTAATTTAATTATTTGGGCCTTAAATTGGATTTTGACTTATAATGTTGTATATGGGCTTATTGGGCTTTGTTGTACAAGTTGGGTTTAGGGCAAATGGATTGGATCCAATTAGGCCCAAAACCGCTTCCATAAAGCCCAAATGCGACTTAATGAACCTTTAAAGTTTAATTGGGCCTAATGGGCCAAGATTGATTATGGGCTTATGGGATAAATCCTGGATTGGATTTTGGTTATTCGGTTTGATCCGAGTTGACCAAAAGTCCACGCCTTAAGAAATCAATTAAAAGCCCATTGGACTTTAATTGAATTGACGTTGGACGTTAATCGGTCTTTGAGACGCGTTACGATTAAATTTGGAATTTAAGTTGTAAAAGGTTTATTAATAAAGTGTAATATTTAATTTGGAATTAAATAGTAAGTTAGTATTAAATACATATTAAATTGGATTTAATGATGTAGTTTAATTTAATTCGAGAATTCGTACTTTGAGTACTTATTCGCAAAAATGAGTTTGACTCGACCAAAATCAAATCGTTGTTTGAACATTGGATGATCACATAATTATCAGATAATTAATTTGATTAGATTGATTGATAGCATGTTTGTGTGTATACGTGGTTGTGATGAATGAATAATGTATATCGGATGGATATTAGTCGGGTGGGGGCAATTTTGGAAATTGTTGTAATAAATTGATTTATTAAATTGGACCTGCGTGTCCAGCCTTATCACCTCTATTCTATTGTATTCTCTTCTCACCTATTCCCCTCAATGTAAATGAGGTTTCTTTAGAAGTGTATGTAATTGGGTAGAAGTAATACAAGTGCTAGCTTGAGAGAGAAAGTGAGAGATTTGATCTAGGATCAATGTGTAAAGTATCCATCCGCATATCATTATTATTTATTTTCATATGCGCTTTATTATGTATTTAGAATGCATGTTTAAGGGTGTATGATGATGAGACCTTAACAAAAAGATAATAAATTGGTTGCCATTTACACGTAAAAAACCCCTCAAATCATATTAAGCGTTTTTCCTTCCATTGAGTGATTCTTACTCAAGATCCGAGATTGGCATTGGGTTGTTGGCCAAAGTCAAGCCCTTTGTCCGTCAAAGATGTGTTTGAATCACGAGAGTTTTGTTCCATATCGGTGTCTTGTCCAAGTTGTGGTTTGTGGCCAAAGTCAAGACCACTTCTTGTCACTCGACATTGATTACGAAGCTTTCCATGGTCAATGGGTCGCGCTTGACTGGGATCATTAGGTTTGTTGTGCCAAAGCCAAGGCCTAGTTGATTCAGAGGAAAAAGGTTAGGTAATACATTGGATGTATTGGCATATATAAGATATATGTTTAGGATTTGGATATCCACCTACTGGAACTAGGAATTGGATTAGATCCAATTGATCTTAGAGATCTACCTAGTTAATTATCATACAATTTGTTGGCCAAAGTCAAGATTGTGTGATATTTAACGGGATCCTAGCCCACTAGGAAACGCGGTTTCCCGAGTACTCGACAGAGGGTTAGAGGCTCGCCGAAAAATAGTGGGAGGCAAGAATTGAATTTGCAAAACTCGTTCAAATTACTCGCAATATGCGCTCATACAAATATCATTACGTCAAATAAATTAAATGTTAGTTGGACTAATATTTAAATTGTTGTTTTAATAAAATAGTTGGACTATATTCAAACTAATCATTTATAGTTGATTATATAATAGGATTATAGTAATCAATATATATGATTTAATTAATTATAGTTGATTTTATAATTGGATTATAGTAATCAATATAATTGATTTTAACCTATTAAATTATAGTTGATTAAATAGTTGGACAATTGTAATCATTATAAATAGTACCACAAATCGTTGGTTAAATAGTTTGACTATTAAAATCAAGATAAAATTGAAAGATTGACGTTTAATACATAATCCTAGGGAAAATGTATTTAAATGGTTTAATTTTCAAATTGGGAATAATATTTCAGGATGGTCCTGGAAAATAATAAGTTATTTTATTTGATAAAATAATGTATTATGCCTAAGCCCGGAGTTAAGCAAAGTGCTTAATCCATTAAGCTTGTCATAGGCAAATAGCGTAAGGCGCATTTTAATTCGATATTCTAGAAAGCTAATAGCTTCTGGAGTATTGAAAAGGGAAAAGACAAAATCATTATAATCTTTTGGAAAGTTAAAAGCAGACATGAAGGAATTGAAGAACGAGCAAGGCTCTAACTTCAAGTGTTTCATTATATAAAGATTATATTGAGATAAACACATTAGATGTGAGCGAAAAATTATATTTTGAATATAAATAAATCTCATAATAAATAATGACAAATAAACAACTCAAACTGATTTGATCAGTTAAGAAACTTAAATGTGGTTTTGTTGTCTGGGACACAATTAAACAAGACTTGTATATCCACACTTTCGAAGAGTGGGTACTCGGACTAATTTGATTCCATTCAAATAAAGTCTACGAATCTAGTTTATTGGGCAAAGTGCCTAAAACACATTTACTTGGTAAAAGTGGAAAAACCACAGATCTGTTAGCCATAGATCGTCTGTAGTATTATACAGTCACGGTGAGACCGCAATGGAAAATACTTAGGCAATAAGTTTCTAATATACTTGAAAGAGTGTAGTATTCTTTCAATAAGGACTCCTCCCGGAATATGTCAAAGTGACAGTGTGTCCGAACTGAGTGACCGAATTTTGTTAGACATGATAAGGTTAATCATGAGTCGCTCTGAGCTACCATTTCCTTCAACAGATTAGCATTAATAGTGCAGAACTTATTTAGAATAAGGTTCCATTAAAATCTGGTTGACAGAATTCATATTAGATATGAACAGGAAAGAAACAGGGTTTCACACTCCTGAAAATTTGGGAATGCTGGGCATACGTTTGGATGATACCAAACTCGAACACAAATAGGATAAGTGCCAAGTATAGGTTATCCTAGGGAAAAAAAACCATAAGTATAGTACTTATACATCTCACAAGAGAACAATTGTAATTGTTGCTCACCATGCGGTTTTCCTAAGAGAAATACTGATATACAGTGGTAAGTGGGAGGATAGTAATACTCGATAAAATCGGAGTAATATTGTTCAAGGCACGAAGTCCTTAATGGAACACAAACAGTTCATCAAGAATGAATATGAACCATTAATCTTCGAATACACAAGAACCTCGTAGATCGGAGAGAGTCAGAAAACAACCTGGGGTATCGGTTTCTGATCTCACCTCATAAAGATATCAATCTTATAGAGGTATAACAACCGACTACGTTTGAGGAAGTGATACAAGGTATCGACTCCCATTATGGCAAAGTGCCATATTGTCTGAAATGGATTTAATGTATAACAACTATGTTTGGATACTAGTTGATGTACCGCAAGGCATTGTGCCTAATGGCACTATATAAGTCTTCAAGGAAGACATACATGGATGGCAACATACCAACGTACAAAGCTAGGCTTGTGACAGAAAGGTATCGTTATCAATATTGTGTTGATTACGGTTCAACCTTTTACATGTTGCCACTGTGAATCCATTTGGATAATGCTTCCTGAAGCTGTGCATTTCATTTATGAAATGTGTCAGTTAAAGATCAAAATCGCTTTCCTTAAACAGAAACCTTTTGGAGGATGTTTATAACATCCTGACGATTTTGTCGTATCAAAACTAGCAAACAAGGTTTGCAGGTTATTCGATCCATGTTTGGATTGAAGCAAGCATTAGGTTCTTGGAATTGACGTTTTGATGTAATCATATGGTTTATGATTTAATTCAAAATGAAATAATTCTTGTGTATATAAGGAGGTTAGTGGGAGCGCACTGACAGTAAATGTATATAATAATGATAATATATATCTCATTTCTTGGAAATGAAATTCCCATAAAACTATTGACGAAAGCCCGACTTTCGAGATAAATTCTCCGTAGAATTCTTAGGAATAACAACCTTTATTCAAGGAATAAAGATCTACTGGGATAGATTTGAAGTTGTCAACACTCTCTGGGAAATTGTACATTAAAATGTACGTGATTCGGTGTCTCATATGCTTTGAGCATATGGAGTCACAATCAGGACAATCAAATGAAAGTCATTGGATTGAAGTTAAGAACATCTGTTAGTATCTTAGAGAACTAAAGATGCTGTCTTAAACTATGGAGAATGAGAACTTGAAGTGACTAGGATCACTGCTGCAAGTTTCCAAACCGGTAAATACCGTGGTACTATATAAAGTTTGAATAACGGAACAGTGAGCTGGAAATCTTCCAAGCAAGATACTGTTACCGTATAAACAACAAATACGGATCATTGCTGTAGCTGAGGCAGCAATATAAGCCATTTGGGTCGATAATAAATCTAATTAGATTAGATATAGTTCTGTTAGCTGCTGAGCTAGGAGTCAGCATAGGCTAAAGAAATAATGGTCTCATCAACGATCCAGATATATACTTCTATATTCATCTGATACGTTCGGATCATACATCGTGGCGATGTGATGATCGAATAAATTACATCAGACGATAATCATGCAAATCCGCTGACAAAAGCTTTTCTCAACAATTTGAGCGAACCGTACATAGTTCGGGTGTATGACACTTGAGTGACTGGCTATGTGCCAAGTGGGAGATTGTTGGATAATATGACCCATAGCGTCACTATTTGTACAGATCACGGTGTTGTTGTACAAATTAACTATGTGACAAGGAAATTGCACTCTCATCATTTGTGATTAGATCACCATAGATGTATAAATGAAGAGAGGCCTTATGATTTGTTCCTGGACGGAGAATGATATGAGACAGTATCAGTCCACGTAGGATAAATCATTAAATATCCCTAGTCGTAGTATTATCGAGACAGGACATCGATAATGCGGAATAGGCTAGTATTGCACTTGTGCGCGTTGTGAGGGCACTTATAGGATACTTATGCAAGTGCGATAGGAGGTTGTGTTTCACCGATGGTACGGGAAACAGCTTCGCTCTGGATAGACCCCTCGGAATCCCATTGGTAGTATGACTATGTGTCTATGGGAGTCCGAAATCAGGGTAGGTGTATTTGGTCTTAACCTGAGACTTGCACCGCTAATACTTACGACAATCAATATACTTTGGTTGAGGTCGTCCAGGGCTTTAACCGGTTCTGTGCACGCCAATTCTGGGTATATTGAGAATCGTAGAGTATTGGGTGTGATGTCAAGACGGAAGTATCACTCCAGTCATAGTGGATATGATGTCACGTAGGATACGGTATTAGTACTCTTAAGTGTTGCGCAACCATCGGGATATTATGACTAGGTCATGTATATCTGATTATAGAGACTAGTTACCAGACATCCGACATGTGTTTCGTACGGGGCAGACACAACTCCAGCCCCAGGCCTAGCACGTGACTATCCGATACTAAACCGTTATGCACGATACTTAGTATACTACGCCTGATACAGATCCTTTATTCCTGTAAGGATATTTCCGGAGAATTGGGTAGGCTTGGTGCTTTGTTAGAAGCCGACCTTGTCTAGTAAATCGGTAGAACGTAGTACTTGGTACGTACATGATTCGGATACTCCGACGACCGTATTTACTGCTAATAGATCCGGGGATCTCATGGGTCGCTTCCCATAGATACACCGATGACGCATAACTCGCACTCCATTATTAATCTGGGATTAAATTGATGAGAGAGAAAATTAATCTGTGATTAATTACGGAGATATTTTATCTGGGATAAAATATTAATTAAAGAGAGAGAATGATTAATTTGGAATTAATCGATAAAATAATATATTTGATATATTAGCGGAAATTGGATTTCGACGCAAAGTTAAAATTGGATTTTAATTTCGGGCAAGCGAATTATTTCGTAATTAATTTGCGAGCGACTTTATAATTTTGCGAGACATTATTATTTACGTCGCAACAGAAAATTCGTTAATTCGGAATTAACGAGACCGAACCCGAGCTTCGTCGAGTTGCCGCAAATACCGAATTGTATTTGGAATATAATATTCGGTGGGACCCACTTCTAATATTATATTATAATATATATTTGGTGGTGGGACCACCACTATCATTATTTAAATGATAGTTGTTGGTGGATGTTTCCACCAACCTTTGTTTAATATATATTATTTGGTGGAGAAATCCACTTTGATTATTTTATAATAAGTTTTTGGTGGATATTTCCACTAACTTCTTTTTATAATATATAAGTTAGTGGTTGGGTTAGTGGATGAAGCATTTGTTGAATGTTTTGTACTTTTGAAATTTGGAAAATGATTAATGTATTGTTAATGGTTTTGGAAATCATTTTAATAATACATATACATATTTTTCATTTTTCACTTCTCTCTCCTAGAACACTTACTACGGTTTGGAACCAAATGAAGACAACTCTCATTCTCTCTTTTCTCTCTATCTCTCACGCCCAAATGGGCATCTACTTCACTGGTTTTTCATCATCAAAAACCGTGAGCAATAGGGAAGCTTGGAGTGGGATTTTGTGGCAAAATCTCAAGTGCTAGCACACTTACGAAACTTGCTAAGGTGTTAGGGAAGTTCACCAATGAGCCGGGATCCGTCCGACGAAGCTAGGAGCGCCGTTTCGTAGCTCAAAATCTGAAATGGAGGAAGTCCCCACAGCTATGTAGTGACCGAATCTGTGACAGTGAGCACAAGGAAGAAAATGATTTTGTTCGTCGTTTTGTCGCACAACCGATTGATGTGAGTATTCCGCTACCTCCGTTGATTGTATTCACACATATGTTCATGCTTGTTTGATGATCTTGGGACCTAATTAGAAACCAACACGGACAGCGTCGCACACCTCTGCACCATGTCTACAGTCTGGCGACTCCACTGGGGATAGAGAATTGGCCCTGAAATAATGTCTTGTAATGTTTGTGATTTTTTCTTAAGTTAACCTTGTCTCATATATTTTGCATACCCTTTCTTACTTTTTGGCATCATGTATCGTGAAGTCATTTTCGTTCGAAGCGGCGAATCGTTATATGGTATCATCACTCGTTGGCACGTACCTTAGGGTATAATAAAGGTGCGCTCACCTGGTCGCTCGAACCCTTGAGTGGGGAGACCTAGTTGTGGGCAACCCTTCACCGACGGGAGCCTTTATATATACTCCTATAAACCCGCATGTGAACCATAGTTGTATGATCTATTGCAGCCACCCTTTTATGCTTGTGTTTGGGACCATCATCATTTCGATCCAGTTGGACTTCTCGTCATAAGATACGAACTTGTTGGGCCATTTAAATTGGGACGAGTTTATGTCTTATGACGATTGGGCCAAAAGCTTCCAAAATGATGATGGGCCACCTTGTGTTTGGGCCCCCTATCATTTAAAGTTGTTTAGTCACGTTATCGGAAAAGTGTAAACCTGTTGGGCCTTTTTCAACTGGGACAAGTTTGCACCTCGCAATAATATGATTGAATGATTTGAAATGATAATGGGCCAACTTGTATGAAAACCTTGATGGGCTTAGAAAATCCAATCATAATCCAAATATGCTAGAAGCATGAGTCCGATATCCACACTGGCTTTCATCCAGGAAGGATACGCTTTGTTACGATATATTTGCACACTTTTGGATGCTTCCAAGTTCATCCCCATGACCACGGTTGTCGAGAGCCTAATTCGTCGTTTCTAGACAATAGCACGATCCCATAATAGGCTTAGCCAATGTTGTAAATGGGCAGCCTTTTTTCTTTTACCGATGGAAATGGATCGAGGTGACCAAGGTTCACCCCGTAGCATAGGAGAGAGCGATTTTGTGTACCTTGTATCAGTGCATATAATAAGCCTTATCTAGAACAAAAAATAGGCTTACTTCGAGTGTGGGAGAAATAAGGTTGGAAGGATATATTCTGTTTGATCACCTTATGATCTTATATATCTCATGCATCGCACGTATACATGTACCATGCTAACTCATAGTTTTAAAGCCGCCATAGATACCCGCTGGGTTAGAGAAAAATGAAGACTCGTCAAAAAATAGTTAGGAAACATGAGTGAGTCAGATAACTAGGGTTCTCGCATAGATCAGTAGGAGACTAACCTCACTACGATTACCGAGCAGTTGCAAGCTTTGACCACCGATGTGGCCAATATGGCAGTGCCCCATGCATGAGGGGCAGGAAACCCTTAGAATGTCAGGCGTGAAGAGCCTCTGAATAGGATGAGTGATGAGATCTCTGTTTTTGATGATGACATGGCTAAGTATGTCGCGGGAAGGGTAGCCGGGTCTCAGGCAGAATTGTAGAAACTCAGGGATCAGGTATAGTCAGTTACCCGCAAGATGAGAGTTAAGCATGAGGATTTACTAGACTACGAGGCCCGATAAATTTCGAGGAGCAGTTGCATTCTCAGTTCAAGATGCTCGACATAGCCAAGTTCAACAGGAATGGGGATCCGAGGGTCCATCTTCGACAGTATGTTTCTGTGATGAGTTTGGTGGGTCTGTCGAATGGTCAGGTTCAGAAGATGTTCGGGATGTCACTTGAGGGGGCACTCGTGGTATGGTATCACGGCCTGGAGAGAAAGGTCAATGATGATTGGAGGGCATTTGCAGAGGCTTTTCTGAATCAGTATGTCACGGATCTGGAGATCGACTTTTCACTTCACGACTTGGAGAATACCAAACAGAAGTCGGAGGAGAGCTTCAAGGATTATGTAGATCGCTGGAGGAGCCAACTTTTGAAGATGCAGACTCAGCCCTTGGAGAAGGACCAGATCAAGATGATCATCAAGGGTACTAAGCACTCTCTTTACGGTAAGCTGAGGAGGATGACCTCTATGATTAGTGATTTTTGACAGTTGAGGGAGACTGTTATAGATATTGAGGAAGAAGGTGAGAATATGAAGTTTTATGGCCTGAATAGGAGGACCATTGGGGGACCTTCGGGAACCAAGCCCGTTTCCACTGAAATTGTGGCCATCAGAAACAGGTGATTTTCTAACCTTGGTAAGCCTTTGACTAAGGTGCTTGAGAAGTTGAAGAGACAGGGACTCCTAAAACCCTTAGAAGCTAGACCACTTCCCAACCCTCCACCACCACACCTCAATATGAACCTATATTGCCATTACCACCAGGAAAAAGGCCATGACACCGACAACTGCGCCCGCCTAAGGCATGAAATCCAAGACATCATCGACTCACACAAAATACCCGACCCAGAAAAAGAACAACCCAACACACAGAGAAACCCCTACCCAACTATTACTTTGTTCCACCACCCACGTACATGATTAACTCCGGCCTATCCGAAAGCCTTGTCCTCCAAACCATTGACCGCCAAGCCTTTTGCCTGGGATATGGGATAGCAGTAGTGAGGAGGAAACGGAGGAGAGGAAGAATTTCTGGGAGAACTTCTCAAGTAGTGATGAAGATGAGGTGAAGAGTATGACACGCAGCGGGTGTTTTTACAGTGATGTAGCGGAGAAAGGTAATGAAGTATTGGCAGAAGGCAGAGAAGTGGCAGAGAATGCGGGTAATGCTTAGGGAGATATAGTGATGCGTCAGTTGAAGAAGACGCGAGCACAGGTGATCATTTGGGAGTTATTGTGTGCATCTCAGGAGCACAGGCGCGCCATGGTGGAGGCTTTGAGTAAGATAGTGGTACCAGAGGATGCCAACCCCACAATGTTTATAGGTTTGGTACAGAAGGAAGCTTTGCAGGTGATAACATTCTCTGAGGAGGAACTCCCGTTAGAGGGAAGAGATCACAATAGGCCACTGTTCATAAGAGCGGAAGTGAAGGGAAATAGGACATCTTGTGTGATGATGGATGATGGCTCATATATCAATGTGTGCCCTTTAAAGATTATGTCGAGGTTGGGTATGAAGGCAACAGATTTGAGTCCCTCCAACATGACTATCAATGTGTATGATGATAGTAAGCGGGGAGTAGAGGGCACTTTTACTGCGGTAGTCAAAGTAGGCCCAATAGAGGATGATGTAGAGTTCGAAGTGCTTGATATCCAGGCCACTTTTGCTTTGTTATTGGGGAGGCCATGGTTTCACAAGCTTGGGGGCGTGCCCTCCACTTTGCACCAGGTCATTAAGTTTCTGTACGGTGGAGAGATCATCACCATCAAAGCTGAGGTAGACAATTATGTGGCCGCTTTGGAGATACAGTCTTTCACAAGGTTCCAGGTGGCGGTAAACTTTGAGGAGTGGGTGGATCCTTAGGTGGCCAGGATCATGGAGAAGATGAAGTTCGATCCGGGCACATGTTCGAGTGTTGGAGGAGCACTGCCAGACTTCAAGGGGCAGACCACTAAGAGAGGATTGGGATACAAATCCGACGAGGATAAGCCAAAGACTAAGAAGAAATGGTTGAAGCTGACGGAATACTTCGTGAAAGCTACAGGGTATCAAGAAAAGCCTGAACCAGTGAAGTCAACGGGATCATGGTACCAGGATTTGAGATCTTCCAGGACGTGATGGGCAAGGAGCCGCGGGCAGAAGAAGTTGCAAAGGAGGAAGACAAGTGGGAAGATGAGCTGATGCAGTTAGAGAGTCTGACGCTCGAGGAAATCAAGGAGACCGAAAAAAACGAGGCTAGGAATGACGAAGATGTTTATTTCCCTGATTTGTTTGATTGTAATCCCACATTCGCTAATAATAAAGACATTCATTTCGCTTACTTGCCTGAGTCTCTTCCTCCTAACTTGCATCGTAACACGTATGATATGAGCATATTTGACATTAACTCAACCAAAACAAACGCATTTAACCTTGGTACGCCTGAAAGCCCCAAGGAAATTCCAATTGCGAGTGAGGTTACCTCTGAGGAGCGGAATGAATTAGAGGGAATGTTAATCAAATATGCTAATATATTCACTTGGTCCTACGAGGACATGCCAGGAATAGATAGAAGTATCGCCCAACATGCAATACCGACTTATCCGAACATGAGACCGGTAAAGTAGAAGCTCCGAATGATGAGACCTTAGTGGGATGAAAAGGTTAGAGAATAAGTTAAGAAACAGATAGACATGGGATTTCTAGAAGTAGTGAAGTACCCCGAGTGGTTAGCAAACATCGTGCCAGTGCCGAAGAAAGATGAGAAGGTCAGAATGTGCGTTGATTATAGAGACCTTAACAAAGCTTGCCCAGAAGATGATTTTCCTTTACCCTATATTGACGTACTAGTTGATATCGCGGCTTTATCTGCCATATACTCATTCGCGGATGGGTTCTCAGGATATAATCAGGTCCTCATGGCTGAAGAAGACAAGCATAAGACTGCCTTTGTCACTGAGTGGGGCACGTATTGTTACAAGGTGAAGCAATTTGGGCTCAAGAATGCAGGAGACACTTATCAACGGATGGCCACTACGTTATTCCATGACTTGATGCATAAGGAGATCGAGGTATACATGGACGACATGATGGTGAAGTTGGAGACTAGAAGCGGACACATAGAAGCGCTAGAGAAGTTCCTTCAAAGAGTCGACAAATACAACCTACGACAAAATCCCAAGAAGTGTGTGTTCAGGTAACGTCAGGAAAGCTGCTATGACATACGGTAGGAATGAGAGGAATAGAAGTAGACCCTGGGAAGATCAAAGCGGTTACCGAAATGCCCACGCCGAAGACGGAGAAATAAGTTAGAACCTTTCTCGGGAAAATCCAATACAGCAGTCGATTCATCGCCAAGCTGACGTTAGTATGCGAGCCCATCTTCAAACTGTTGAGGAAAGTCCAGCCGTTGAAGTGGAATGGGCAATGCCAAGAAGCCTTTGACAAGATCAAAGAAAACCTGGTGAAACCTCCTGTATTGAAACCTCTGAGATCGGGCAAACCCTTGGTTTTGTATTTAGCCATTAAACCCAAAGCGCTGGGGGTGATGATGGTATAAAGAGATGAGACAGTGGTAGAGCATCCAGTCTACTACCTCAGTAAGAAAATGCTCCCGTATGAAGCCTGTTATCAAGAAATAGAAAAGATCTATTTGGCAGTAGTGTGGGCTTCCAGAAAGTTGCGTCATTACTTCCAATCCTACAAGATCCAAGTGGTAGCAAAGGAGAATCCCTTAAAGTATCTGCATTTGATACCTTCGCTAGTATGGAAGTTAGGTAGATGGTTGGTATTGCTGACGGAGCTTGATATTGAATATCTCACCTCTAAAGTAATCAAAGGGCGAGCCATAGCAGAGTTCATGGCATTACAACCCATAGAAGGAGACCAATACAAGTTTGAATTCCCAGACGAGGAAATTCAGGCTATAATGGTCCAAGGATTGAAGATGTATTTTGACAGAGCGGTGAATTACAAAGGATCCGGAATAGGAATCGTGATAGTAACCCCCGAATGAGAAACCTTGCCTATGGCCAAAAGGCTAACGTTCGGAGTAACCAACAACATGGCCGAGTATGAAGCATGCGCCTTTGGGTTGACAGCACTAATAACCTTGGGAGTTAAGGACGTAGAATTCTATGGAAACTGAATATTGGTAGTTCGAAATATGCAAGGAGAATGGGAATTGAAGGAAGACCGGTTGAGACCTTACCTATTTCATCTTAGGAAGCTGACACAGGCTATCCCTGACTGTAAATTCCAGCACTTGCCGCGAGAAGAGAACCAGATCGCAGACGCGTTAGCCACCCTAGCCGCAACTTGGGAGAACCCAGAGAAGTTGGTGATAAAACCTCTAGTGTTGACGACAGCAAGCAAGCCGAGTTACGAGATAGAAATGATCTTAGAAGTAGAAATTGACGATGGAAAACCTTGATATTATGATATTCAGTGATACCTAGAACGCGGGGAATTCCCGGAAGAAGCCGGTTGGAAAGACAAGATGGCCATTCAGAAGTTAGCTTCCCAAGATGTGAGTTTGAAGGGAGAACTATACAAGAGACAAGCTAATGGCATCCAGTTGAAGTGTTTAAGAAAGAAAGAGGCTCGGAATACGATGGAAGAAGTACATGCCGGAGTATGTGTTGGACAGTTATGACTCATAGCGTCACTATTTGTACAGATCATGGTGTTGTTGTACAAATTAACTATGTGACAAAGGAAATTGCTCTTCTATCATTTGTAATTAGATTACCAAGATGTATAAATGATATAAGGTCCATATGATTAGTTCCGGATTGATAAGATATGAGACAGTATCAATCCACGAAGGTTTAATCATTAAATATCCCTAGTCGTAGTATTATCGAGATTGGACATCGATAATACGGAATAGACTAGTATTACACTTGTGCGCGTTGTGAGGGCATAACGGCATAGTTCTCATATATTTGGGTATAGGATACTCATGCAAGTATAGTAGGAGGTTGTGTTTTACCGATGGTACGGAAAACAGCTTCACTCTGGATAGACCCCACAGAATTCCATTGGTAGTATGAATATGTGTCTATAGAAGTCCGAATCAGGGTAGGTGTATTTGGTCTTAACCTGAGACTTACAGCGCTAATACTTGCGACAATCAATATACTTTGGTTTTGGTCGTCCAGGGCTTTAACAGGTTCTGTGTACGCCTCTTCTAGGTATATTGAGAATCGTAGTGTATTGGGTGTGATGTCGAGATGGAAGTATCACTCCAGCATAGTGGAGATGATGATCACGTAGGATACGGAACTTGTTCTCTTATATGCTGTAGCTATCGGGATATTATGACTAGGTCATGTTTATCTGATTATAGAGACTGGTTACTAGAGATCTGATATGTACTTCGTACGGGGCAGACACATTTCCAGCCCCAGGCCTTGCACGTGACATCCGATGCTGGATCGAAATACGCAATACCACGTATACTACGCCTGATATAGATCACATATTCCTGTAAGGATATTTCTGGAGAATAGGGTAGTCATTGCGTTTTGCTAGAAGCCAACCTTGTCTTGTCCGACAACCGAATTTACTACCAACATATCCGGGGATCTCATGGGTCGCTTCCCGAAGATTCACCGATGACGTATGACTCGCACTTTATTAATCTGAGATTAATTTGATGAGAGAGAAAATTAATCAAGGATTAATTACGGAGATATTTTATCTCGGATAAAATATTAATTAAAGAAAGATTGATTAATTTGGAATTAATCGATAAAATAATATATTCGATATATTATACGAAATTGGATTTCAACGCGGAATTAAAATTAGATTTTAATTCGGGCAAATGAGTTAATTTAGAATTAATTCGTTAGCAACGTGAATAGTAATTTTGATAGGCAAAGTTATTTAATTAAATTAGATTTAATTTCGTCGCAACGGAAAATTCGTTAATTTGGAATTAGCGAACCCGAGCCCAGGATTGTTTGCGGCGCACTCGCATTGCAAATTAAAGTGCGGCCCATAAGTCACATCAAGCGTCAAATCATTAGTCACTTTGAGTGATGTTACAACTTGTCACTTCATTGATTGATGGAAGTGGTTGTGGCTTTAATTGGTTTGACTTTTGAAAGAAAAAATTTGGTAAATGAATTTTTGAAATTCATTTTGTGTATTAGAAACACAATTTTTTCCAACCAACCAACACTTACATATTTCTCTCTTCCCTCCTCTCTTCTCTCTCGGCTAAGGCCATTTTCTTCTTCTCTTTTCACTGGTTTCACCTTGAGTTGATGAAGAAGCAATAGGTGATTTTTGCGGCAAAAATTACCGAGTGCTAGTACACTTCCGGAGTCTTGCGAAGGTGATAGGGAACCGTACCCGTGAGCATGGAATCATCATTCACAAGCTTGGAGCTTGGGGACATCCATGGCCGAATGGAGGAGGACCAAAACAGCAAATGCTGTGAACATCAAAGGGCATAAAAAAGTTTTGTTCTTCGTCGCATCGCTCAACCGATCATTGTGAGTATTCCTTAACTTCTTTGAGTATTCGCACATGTGTTTCATTGCTTATAATGATCCTTGGGACCTTAGAGAACCCCAACAGTATGTGGACCGCACATGAACGGATTGAATTTGTCCCACAAGATAGTGATGGAAGGCTTCTACTGGTCGACCATGGAAGCTGACTGTGCGAAGCTGGAGAAGTATTGTCACGATTGTCAAGCACATAGTAACTTGAACCATCTGCCGCACACAGAGTTGCACGGGCTATCGGAACCGTGGCCTTTCTCATCATGGGGAATTGACATTATTGGAGAGATTCGACCGCACGCATCAAATGGGCATCGTTTTATAGTAGTGGCGATAGACTACTTTTCGAAATGGGTGGAAGCCGAGTCATTTCGTAACATTACGGCGAAGCAGATGGCGAAGTTCATACCCCAGAACATAGTATGTCGATATGGAATGCCACATCACGTAGTAACAGACAACGGAGTCCAATTTCAAGGGGAAACAAAGGCGATGTTATGGAAGTTTGGGATAGGACATCACAAGTCATCACCCTACAGACCACAGGCAAATGGGGCAGTCGACGCTGCCAATAAAATGATAAAGAAAATACTAGCCAAGATGACGGAGAGTTACAAAGATTGGGCGGACAAACTGCCATACGCCCTGTGGGGGTACAAAACTTCTGTGAGAATGGCAACGAGAGCCACGCCTTCTTCTTTGGTCTACGGAATGGAAGCAGTATTACCGGTGGAAATTGAGATACATTCAATGCGGGTACTAGAAGAGGCACAACTACCCGAACATGAGTGGGCCTCGCAGAGATTCGAGCAGTTAGCATTACTAGATGAGAAGAGAATGAAGTCCTTACACCATATGCAGGTATATCAGAAGAGGTTGGCTCGAGCATTCAATAAAAAGGTGCATCTTACCAAGATCAGAGAAGGTGATCTAGTACTCAAGCAGTCGAAGCCGTCGATTATGGACCCAATGAGAAAGTTCAGACCCAACTGGGAAGGGCCTTATATAGTCAAGAAAATGGTGAGGAGCGGGGCATTAAAACTGTCAGATTTAGAAGGGAACGAGTGGACAGGTTGAAGCAATATTTTGCCTGAGGAAGAGAAAACCAAACGATCACCGGGAGAACTGGCGGAAAGCCTAACTCGACGGAATAGAAAACACATCCATGCATGCATGCATACACATCAAATACGTTTTGTTTTTTGTTCGCAGGTTTTCGAAGAAAAGAAGGAAAATTGGCAAATACAAGCAAGCCGGGAGCAGCAACACATTATCAGCAGTTTCGGGAATGAGTCCCAGGGTTGAGGCCCACACTATCAGCAGTTTTGGGAATGAATCCTAGGGTCGAGGCCCACATTACCAGCAGTTTTCGAGAATGAATCCCAGGGTCGAGGCCCACATTACCAGTAGTTTTCGGGAATGAATCTCATGGTCGAGGCCCACACTATCAGCAGTTGAAAGGAAGAATTCCAGTGGAGTTGAAAAAAAAAGTCATTAATGGTTAGGCATAAGTCCGATGATGAAATCGTTCGCTTTAGGGTGAAACCTTAGAAATGATAAGTTTTGTGATAAACTCTCACCTGATATTTTGAGTAGTTGATCTCGGCTAGACTCGCGAGCACTTAACTATAGGATCTTAGCAATGAAAGCCTGAGTAGTCGGTAAGGTGACTAGATGAAGAGATTGCGTATCGATAAATGACCGTTCGCTTAGATGTCTATCCTGACTTGCTTGAGTTACGATGCGTGGTATGGTTGAAAATGAAAGAACAGTCTCTAAAGAAAAAAATATATAAACCACTTATAACCAATAAGCGTGAAGCTACCCATGGGCAAGTATTATGACCACCATGAGGAGAAATGTTACCTTAAAGGGTAGGTGTGTTGAAAAAAAAGGAGACGAAAGCAAAGAAAAAGAAAACCATAAAATATTAAGCACATAAAAGCAATTACGGAGCATAATCGAGACATATAGGTTGGTTTGACTCATCGATCTCATTCTTTGAAACAAAATCATTGAGTTGGCTTACCTAAGGATCAAGCTGTAAAAGAACATAGGCACACACACACTTTGAGTCTGGTTCAGATCATTTATTCAAACGTTCAGATTTGAGTTGCATCGAGTACTTTGAAGGTTCTCTAGTTTCGACACTGGGCATCGTTTGAGGGCAGTAGTATGTATAACTATCGGGACAATTTTGTAAAAGGCAGTATAGTATGTTGGTATGGAACGTCACTTGACGTGATCTACCTTGACCTAGTGTAAGTAGCGTAGAACAGAAAGATAAATCAAGTCTGGGGGCGACCAGTCTACCCTTTTTCATGCAGTAATGGTTCGGGAATGGACCACCTCATACAGTAATGGTTCGGGAATGGACCACCTCTCATAAAGTAACGGTTCGGGAATGGACCACCCCATACAGTAACGGTTCGTGAATAGACCACCTCTCATAAAGTAAAGGTTTGGGAATGGACCACCACCTCACAGTAACGGTTCGGGAATGGACCACCTCTCATAAAGTAACGGTTCAGGAATGGAGCACCTCACATAAAGTAATGGTTTGGGAATGGACCACCTCTCATAGTAACGGTTCGGGAACGGACCACCTGACAGTAACGGTTCGAGAATGGACCACCTGTGGGACACAGAAACTGGGCGACGCATGTTGTTCTAGGCTCGCGGCCTAGTTGGGAGTACGGAGTAGCCCGCAAGGGACTAAACCGGAGAATAATGGAGTCGCCACCCCGGTGTGAACCGGGAAAATGAGATTTAAGGCCGCACTCACCCCTCACAAGGGAAGACCTCAAACCGTTAGGTTCGGAATGGTCCCTTACTCATGTCACTTGTAATGAAAGGATTTGTGCAATAATTTAGTCAAGCCTAAGTAACACTTATTTCCAAGAGTATTATGTTTCTAAGTTCATATGCAAGAAAATAAAACTTACACCTAAATTTGCATACATCTTACATCTAAGTCTGCATGCTCGAAAGTGAATCAAAGTAGCGACAAACATACAACTTTATAAGCATATTGTATTCATGAAAACGTAAACGCACAATAATCACACAAGCGCACATAAAAGCGAATCAAATAATGGCGAACATGCAATTTCATAAACATAACATACTTATATATGCGGAAACATAAACAAATAGCCATTACAAATTCATGCGTAAATAAGAGAGTCAACTAGGTACATAATGCAAAAAAGACAATAAAGAGGCAATTAAGCATTAAAGTAAACATGCTATGATGTGATGCAAAAGAAGATAACTAATATTGTCACAAACACACACGTGGCATTTTTCCAAGTGGTACGTGGAATTGTATCCCGAGTACAGATCATACTACTACGTCCATTCAGAATCGGCTATGAAATTTATGTTCGGGTTTCCACCCTATATACCACGAGAAATAATGCCCAAATGCTATCATAACATGGGTACACAAATGATAATAGATCGAGCCAAGACAAAGATAGATGATGCAATCAATAGATGAAAGACGCAGCAAATATCGTGGTCAAAGTAGCCTTTTAGGCTTTTCTTCCCCCCAATGGAGAACCTTTTAGTCCAACATAATAAGCCCAAGCGCTTTTCATTACAATGCGTACAAAGATAAAGGTAACTATATAGAACTTCGTAATGCATGCGTAAATAAAGAAATGATGTGCAAAAGGATAAATGACATAGTAAGAATCGCGGCAAGACATCATGGTAAAGGCTTTTAACCCCTTGACAAAGAGGACCTTTAATCCAACTTATCAAGCCCATCCGCAAATAACACAATTCATATACAAAGTAAGGACCACGGTATCGGACTTCGTGTATCCGATTGAACATATCTCACATCCAATCGAATATACATTATCCTGCGTGGCAAAGCATCGTGGTAAAGGATTTTAACCTCTCAAATAGAGGACCTTTAATCGCACTTACTAAGCCAATGCGGAAACAACACAATACATATATAAAAAGTAAAGACAACGATATCGGACTTCGTGTATCCGATTGAACATATCTCACATCCAATCGAATATACATTATCCGGCGCGGCAAAGCATCGTGGTAAAGGATTTTAACCTCTCAAAGTAGAGGACCTTTAATCGCACTTACTAAGCCCATGCGCTTTATCTCATCATTACATAAAAAAATAACATGCGGAAATCAAGTAGCGAATAATAAACAAATCAAAACAACATAAAATGAAATATACGCCATTTACTCAAGCAGTACGTGGAGTTGTATCCTGAGTACAGATCATACTACCGTCCATTCGGAATCGGCTATGAAATTTATGTCCGGGTTTCCATCCTATATACCGCGAGAGGCGACACATTTTTCATTTTATTCAAGGGCCACAACATACATCATTTTACAATTCATGCATTTTCTATCTATTCAAGGGTCGCAACATGCTTCACTCCACAATAATCATGCAAACGAAACTCAATAAATAATAAAAATACAACTGAAAACGGATGTGAAAAAAAATACCCTCAGGTCTAACCTTTTTCGTCGACTCTCGGACTCGTCGTTTCACAGTGATCGGAATGGTGAAAGCTCCGTAACTTTTCTGGTTCACTGGTTTGCGTTTTCCCTCGCTGTTTTTCTACTCAAGCTACTGTTTTGACTCCGTTTCGCTACTGTTTTGCTGCTGTTTTGCTGCTGTATTTTGGCCACTGTTTTTGGTGTTTAGGCTACTATTTTCTGTGGTTTTAGGATAAGGGTTGCGGTTTTTACGGTTAAAGGACTGTTGTTTTTTCTTGTTTTACTCACTATTTTGGGGATTTAGGGGCTGTTGTTTTGTGGTTGAAAAGGCTGTTGTTTGTGCATTTTTTGCTCACTATTTTTGGAATGTATTTTCGGTAATTGCAGGGTATATGGACTGATGTTTTTTGGTGGTTGTATGGTGTTTATGGGGTGTGATTTTCGGTGGTTGTATGGGTGTTTAGGGGCTGTGATTTTTGGCTATGGAAGGAGATTTTTTAAGTGATATGTTCGGCAATGGAGAGGAGAAGAAGAGAAAAATTATTTTCTTGTTATTTTTTGTATATGCGTGTGAGAGAGTGAGAGTGGAGAGAATGTGTATTGGCAATGTGTTTCTTATATAGACAAAGGGGATGGGTGAGTCCTTGCTTGACAAGGAAGGGATTTGTGCATTTAATTAGAATATGATTTAGTTTCAAACAAGGAAAACCAAAGATTGAGGGGGACAAAATTAGTTCAAATTAGGAAGTTAGTATATTTAATTTGTATTGTTTAGGCATGATATTTGTTAAGTTAGGAACACAATATTTTAATTAGGAATAAAAATATTCTTGATTGATTTTAATTAGGCATGATTTTATTATGTTTTATTTATTTGGTATATGATTTAATTAATATTTTATTTTAATTTGGTATATGATTTAATTAATTTGGTTGTATTTTAAGGGCCTTGGGCGTGTGGGCCAAGGTGGTGGGCGAGTGGGCTTGTCTTGGTGGGTTAGGTGTTGTGTTGGCTTGGTGAGTGGGTTTGGGCCAAGGTTAAATGATTTACGGGTTTTTTAGGCTAAATGTGCTTTAAAACGGAGGTCCAACGAGTAAGCCTAGCTAAACAAGCGAATAAAAATCTAACGAAATACTGATTCCCTTCCGACGACCGTTTCCCACGACTTCCTCGACTTAAAAGGTAGTGTCTCCAAAAAGACTCATCATAGGGACTCACACGCAAAAACAGTGCCTACAGTCGCCCCCACTTTGATGGGACTTGTGCAGTGTGTGACTTTGAACAATCATATCAAAGTTATGCAATGCATTTTCACTTACCTGGCTCCCCAGCTGCCTCGAACTGAGTTGATGTTGCAGTGGACCTCGATCCTGGGACGCATCCCAATAGCTGCAACCGACAACAGGGGCCTCGACCCTAGGACGCATCCCAATACTGCTGACAAAATGTGGGCCTCGATACTGGGACGCATCCCAAAACTAACGATGCAGGGGGCCAACGACCCTGGGACGCGTCCCGATAACTACACCCGACAACGGGGGCCTCGACCATGGGATGCATCCCGATAACGTTGATAATGTGGGTCACGACCTTGGGATGCATCCCTGAAACTGCTGGTGATATGGGTTACAACCCTGGGACGCATCCCCAAAACTGTTGATGACGTGGGTTACAACCCTAAGATGCATCCCCGAAACTGCTGATGTGGGCCTCGCCCCCTGGGACTCATCCCCAAAACTGAAACTGCGCTGACGTTGCTTTTGATTGGCTCATCTCTGTCGCTTTCTCTTTTCTTCTTCGAACCTGCGAACACAAAACAAAACAAACACGAAGAGAATGCAAGGTATGTTACGTGTATGCATGCATGCATGATTTTCTTTTCGTTGGGTTAGGTCTTCTGTCAACCTTCATGATGATTGTTCAGTCTTTTCTCCCTTAGGCAAAGTACTCCTTCAATCTGTCTACGTTGATCGGCTCGGTGAACTCATTCCCTTCCAAGTCTGATAGTCTCACTGCTCCATTTCTCATTACTTTCTTCACTATGTAAGGTCTTTCCGAGTTAGGTCTGAACTTTCCTCTCGGATCTGTCGTCGACGGCCTCAACTGCTTAAGTATTAAATCACCCTTTCTGATCTTTGTGGGACGTACTTTCTTGTTGAATGCTCGGGCTAGTCTCTTCTGATACAATTGCATGTGATACAAAGCCTTCGTTCTCTTCTCATCCAGCAGTGCTAACTGATCAAACCTCTGTGCGGCCCATTCTTGTTCTGGTAACTTTGCCTCTGCTAATACCCTCATAGACTGTATTTCCACTTCCACTGGCAATATTGCTTCCATTCCGTAGACTAGAGAGTAAGGTGTGGCCCATGTTGCTGTTCTCACTGATGTTCTGTACCCCCACAAAGCATACGGTAGTTTGTCGGCCCAATCTCTGCAGTTTTCTGTCATCTTGGCTAAAATCGTCTTTATTGTCTTGTTGGCTGCCTCAACTGCCCCATTTGCCTGCGGCCTATACGGTGATGACTTGTGATGGCCTATCCCATATTTTTGTAGCATTGCCTTTGTCTCTCCTTGAAACTGAACTCTGTTGTCCGTCACTACATGGTGCGGCATACCGTACCGACAAATGAGATTCCGAGCTATAAACTTTGCCATCTGCTTTGCTGTAACATTGCGAAATGATTCGGCTTCCACCCATTTCGAGAAGTAGTCTACTGCCACTACTATAAAGCGATGCTCATTCGATGCATTTGGTCGAATCTCTCCAATCATATCAATTCCCCATGTTGAGAAAGGCCACGGTTCTGACAACCCATGCAACTCTGTGTGCGGTAAATGATTCAAATTACCGTGTGCTTGACAATCATTACAATGCTTTACCATCTTCGCACAGTCTGTCTCCATGGTCGACCAGTAAAAATCTTGTCTCACTATCTTGCGGGACAGATTCAACCCGTTCATGTGCGTACCACATACCATGGCATGTACTTCTTCCATTACCTGCTGAGCCACTTCTTTTCTCACACACTTCAACTGAATACCATTTGCTTGCCTTTTGTACAGTTCCCCTTTCAAAATCACATATTGGGAAGCTAACCTCTGAATGGCTATTCTGTCTTTTCTGCCTGCTCCCTCTGGGAGTTCCCCATATTCCAGATACCTCTGAATGTCATAATACCAAGGTTTACCGTCATCAACCTCTATTTCCAGAATTCTCTCTATCTCATAAACAGGTCTTCTTGTTGTTGTCAGTATCAATGGTCTCATCACTAACTTTTCTGGATTTTCCCAAGTCGCTGCAAGTGTAGCCAATGCATCTGCCATCTGATTCTCTTCTCTTGGCAAGTGTTGAAACTTACAATCGGGGATGACCTGTGCCAACTTTCTGAGGTAAAAAAGGTAAGGTTTCAACCGTTCTTCTTTCAATTCCTATTCTCCTCGCATCTGCTGGACTACCAACATAGAATCTCCGTAGACTTCCACACTCTCGGCCTTCAAGGCTATCAATGCAGTCAAACCAAAAGCACATGCTTCATACTCGGCCATGTTGTTTGTTACTCTGAATGTCAACCTTTTGGCCAAAGGCAAGGTCTCTCTTCTTCGGGGTCACTATCACAATCCCAATTCCGGCTCCCTTGTAATTCACTGCTCCGTCAAAATACATTTTCCATCTCTGAACTGTTATTGCTTGGATCTCTTCATCTGGAAATTCAAACTTATACTGATCCCCTTCAACAGGTTGCAATGCCAGAAACTCTGCTACTGCTCGCCCTTTGACCACTTTGGTGGTGAGATACTCAATGTCAAACTCTGTCAGCAATACTAACCATCTGCCCAATTTCCCCACTAGCGAAGGCACTAAATGCAGATATTTCAGAGGATTCTCCTTTGCCACTACCTGGATCTTGTAAGACTGAAAATAATGCCGTAATTTTCTGGAAGCCCATACCACTGCGAGACAGATCTTCTCTACTTCTTGATAACGAGCCTCATACGGGAGCATCTTCTTACTCAGATAATAGACTGCATGTTCTACCCCTGTCTCTACCTGTCTCATCTGCCTGTACCATCATTGCCCCCAGTGCTTCTGATTCTATGGCCAAGTACAATATCAAAGGTCTGCCCGGTCTCGGAGGTTTCAATACAGGAGGCTTTACCAAGTACTCTCTGATATTGTCGAAGGCTGCTTGACACTGTTCATTCCATTTTACTGGCTGATCTTTTCTCAACAGTTTGAAGATAGGCTCACATACTGACGTCAACTTGGCGATGAACCGACTGATGTACTGAATCTTCCCCAGGAATGCTCTGACTTCCTTCTCAGTCTTCGGTGCTGGCATTTCTGTGATTGCTTTGATCTTTTCAGAGTCTACCTCTATTCCTCCCATTCCCACTGTATGTCCCAACAATTTTCCTGATGTCACCCCAAACACACATTTCTTGGGATTTAGCCGCAGGTTGTATTTGTCAACTCTCTGAAGGAACCTTTCCAGTGCTTCAATATGCCCAACTCTCGTCTCTGATTTCACCATCATGTCATCCACATACACTTCAATCTCTTTGTGCATCAAGTCGTGGAATAGTGTAGTGGCCATCCGCTGATAAGTAGCTCCCGCATTCTTGAGCCCAAACGGCATCACCTTGTAACAATAAGTACCCCACTCGGTAACAAAGGCAGTCTTGTGTTTGTCTTCCTCAGCCATAAGAACCTGATTGTAACCTGAAAACCCGTCTGCAAATGAATACATAGCAGATAAAGCCGCACTATCAACCAGTACGTCTATATGCGGTAGAGGAAAATCATCTTTCGGGCAAGCCTTGTTGAGATCTCTGTAGTCCACACACATTCTGACCTTCCCGTCTTTCTTCGGCACCGGCACAATATTAGCCAACCACTCAGGATACTTTACTACTTCCAAGAACCCCACATCTATCTGTTTCTTAACTTCTCTCTCTGACTTTCTCAGCCCATTCTGGTCTCATCCGTCGGAGTTTCTGTTTTCACCCGGCCAATATTCGGATAAGTTGGTATTGTGTGCTGGGCAATGTTTCTGTCTACCCCAGCATGTCCTCATAGGACCAAGCAAACACTTTGGCATATCTGACCAATACTTCTTCTAATTCTCCCGCTCTTCAGCGGTAACTTCACTTGCAATCAGAATTTCCTTAGGACTCTCAGGTGTACCAAGGTTAAATGCATTTGTTTTGGTGGAGCTGATATCAAATATACTCAAGTCATGCAAGTTAGAGGAAATAGACTCAGGCAAATAAGCGAAATGATTGTCTTTATTGCTAACAAATGCGGGGGTACACTCAAATAAATCAGGAAGATAAATGTCCTCATCTTCTACAGACACTTCTTCCTCTGCAACTGGGTTCTTCTCAGGCTCTTTATCCTCTTCAAGAGTCAGGCTCTCCAACTTCATCAGTTCTTCCTCCCAATTCTTCTTCCTTCTTCACAATTTCTTCTTCATCATCGGATTCTTACCCAGCATATCCTGGAAAATCTCAAATCCAGGTACCACAATCCCATTAACTTCCACCGGTTCAGGCTCCCCTTGATACCCTGAAGCCTTCACAAAACATTCCATCAGCTTCAGACCTTTCTTCTTAACCTTCGGCTTTTCTTCATCAGATGTGTATCCCAAACCCTTCCGAGTAGTCTGTCCTCTGAAATCTGGCAATTTTGAACCTTCACCCGGCTCAAACTTCATTTTTTTCATGATCCTAGCCACCCTAGGATCCACCCATTCCTCAAAAGTTGCTGACACCTGAAACCTCGTGAAAGGCTGTATCTCCAAGGCAGCCACAACATTATCTATCTCAGCTCGGATGGTAACAATCTCTCCCTCATACGGGAACTTAATCATCTGATGCAAAGTGGAAGGCACGCCCCCAAGTTTGTGAAACCAAGGCCTTCCCAACAATAAAGCGAAAGTAGCCGGAATGTCCAACACCGTGAACTCAACTTCGTCTTCAATTGGGCCCACTTTGACCACTGCCAAAAAAGTACCCTCAACTCCTCGTTTGCTGTCATCATAAGCTTTGATGGTCATACTGGAGGGGTCCAAATCCGTTGCTTTCATACCCAGCTTTGCCAAAATTTTCAACGGGCACACATTGATGGACGAGCCGTCATCCACCATCACACATGATGTTCTCTTGCCTTGATGAACAAAGGTCTCTTATGGTTTCTCCCTTCAGCCGGGAGTTCTTCCTCAGAAAAAGTGATTGCCTGCAAAATTTCCTTCTGTACTGATCCCACAAACATTGCCGGATTAGCATCCTCCGGTACTACTATTTTGCTCAAGGCTTCAACCATAGCCTGCCTGTGCTCCTGTGATGAACACAACAATTCCCAGATGCTGACCTGTGCCCGGGTCTTTTTCAACTGGCGCAGCACTGTATCTCCCTCAGAATTATCCCCATTTTCTGCCACTTCCCTTCCTTCAGTCAACACTTCTTTACCCTTTTCAGTCGTATCATTGTAGAAACGCCCGCTGCGTGTCATACCCTCCCTTCTTCTTCATCACTACTAGAGAAGTCTGCCCAGAAACTCTTCTCATATTCTGTTTCATCTTCGCCATTACTATCCCAAATCCCAAGGCAAACGGCTTGGAGGTCAAAGGATTTGAGGACAAGGTTCTCGGGTAGGCCAGAGTTTATCATATAGGTTGGTGGCGGGACAGAGTGGTAATTTGGTAAAGGGTTCTGGTGTGTGTTGGGGCGTTCTGTTTCAGGGTCGGGTATCTTTTTGGAGTCTATAAGGTCTTGGATTTCATGGCGGAGTCGGGCACAGTTGTCGGTATCGTGGCCTTTCTGTTGGTGGAATTGGCAATATTGGTTTAGGTTGAGATGTGGTGGTGGAGGGTTTGGGAGTGGTTTGGTTTCTAGGGGTTTCAGAAGTCCTTGTCTCTTCAATTTCTCCAATACCTTGGACAAGGGTCTACCCAAGTTGGAGAATCTCTCGTTTCGGATAGCAGCAATCTCAGCGAAAACGGGCTTTGTTCCCGATGTTCCCCCAATGGGCCTCCTGTTCAGACCATAGAATTTTCTATTCTCGGCCTCTTCTTCCTCAATATCCATGACAGTTTCCCTCAACTGTCGAAAATCAGTAATCATGGAGGTCATCCTCTTAGCTTCCCATAGATGGAGGGCTTGGTGCCCTTGATGATCATTTTTATCTGGTCCTTCTCTGAGGCCTGGTCTGCATCTTAAGAGCTGGCTTCTCCAGCGGTCCACATACTCCTTGAAACTCTCTTTCCGGTTTCTGCCTGGTGTTCTCCAGATCACAGAGTGACAGATCTATCTCCAAGTCCGTGACATACTGTTTCAGGAATGCATCAGCCAATTCCCTCCAATCTTCCCTTACTTTCTTCTCAAGGCTGTGATACCATACCACCGGTGCCCCCTCGAGTGACATTCCAAACATCTTCTACCATGTCGCTTTGTCAAACCCACGGAACTCATAACTGATACATACTGACGAGATGAACCCTCGGATCCCCATTCCCGTTTAACTTAGCCATATCTGGCATCTTGAACTGAGCAGGCAACTGTTCTTCGAAGGTCATTGCCTCATAATCTAACAACTCTTCATGTTTACCCTTCATTTTGCGGGTAACTGTTTCAACCTGATCCCGAAGCTTCTGAAATTCTGCCTGAGACCCAATCACTCTGCCTGTTGCATACTCTGCCATGTCATCATCAAAAGCGGGGATATCATCCCCCAACCCATTCGGAGGCTCCTCGCTCCTCACATTCTCAGAACTCCCCCCAGCACGGGGTACAGCCATACCAGCCACAGCAGTAGTCAACGCTTGCAACTGTTCAGTAATTTTGGCGAGACCATTTTCCAACTGATCTATCCAGGATACCTCGTTATCGGATGTACTCATATCTGTTACCGGTCTTTTAGTGAGTCTTCCATCTTCCCTAACCCAACGGGAATCTATGATGTCTTTTTGAGACATAGAGGGTGTTAACAAGATATATGTATGCATGAGATGAATGAGATGCATGCGATACAAGGAATATATCAACTTATTAAAATTTTCACACAAATCGGCCAATCATCATTTTATAAGCTTTTGGGCTAACTGTCATAGGAGTGAACTCGTCCCAGTTTAAATGGCCCAACAAGTTCACATCTCATGGCAAGAAGTCCAACCGTATCCAAATGATAATATTCCTAAACACAAACATATAATGGCCTATTAGCGTTTTGGAAGCTTTTGGCCCGATCATCATAAGATACGTTCTTGTCCCAGTTTAAATGGCCCAACAAGCCCATACCTCATGATAAAAGGTCCGAATAGATCCAAACGACAATGTTCCTAAACACAAGCATACTAAATAATTTCTACAGAGTGGCCCATCAATTTCAGAAGCTTTTGGCCCAATTGTCATAGGATACGAACTCGTCCCAGTTTAAATGGCCCAACAAGTTCGCATTTCTGACAAGAGTCCAACTGCATCCAAATGAGGATGGTCCACAAGCACAAGGAAATAGTTGCTATAGGCCATACAATTCCGGTCTACGTGTGGGTTTGCGGGAGTGTAGACAAAGACTCTCGCTGGCAAAGGATTACCCACAACTAGGTCTCCCCACTCAAGGGTTCGAGCGACAAGTGAGCGCACCTTTTTTATACCTTACAGTACGTGCCAACGAGTTATGGTATGTGACTGACTGTCAGATGGATTTCCCGATGTAGATTCCCCAGAGGGAGGGTGGAGCGAGGCTCTCTTAAGTACCCTAGCCTCTTAGGCTTTATCGCTTGGTGACAGGAATAAACAACGGTCCTCCAAATTAGTCCATCACAATAGGCTACAAGTAAATGATTATCTAGGTGCCTTCACAGCTTTTCCTTATAGAAAGGTAGTGAATGAAGGAAGACACCAAACCATTACCCAGCCTAAACAATATGCCTTGATTAAACCCTTTTTAACCCACAGTAGACACGGTTAATTAAAGCACAAATCATAATATTACAAGACATTATTTCGGGGCCGATTCTCTATCCCCAGTGGAGTCGCCAGACTGTAGGACAAGAAACTGGGCGACGCATATTGTTCTAGACTCGCGGCCTAGTTGGGAGTACGGAGTAGCTCGCGGGACTAAACCGGAGAATAATGGAGTCGCCACCCGGTGTGAACCGGGAAAATGAGATTTAAGGCCGACTCACCCTTCGCAAGGGAAGACCTCAAACCGTTGGGTTCGGAATGGTCTCCTTACTTATGTCACTTGTAATGAAAGGATTTGTGCAAATTTAGTCAAGCCTAAGTAACACCTATTTCCAAGAGTATTATGTTTTCTAAGTTAATATGCACGAAAATAAAACTTACACCTAAATTTGCATACATCTTACATCTAAGTCTGCATGCTCGAAAGTGAATCAAAGTAGCGACAAACATACAACTTCATAAGCATATTGTATTCATGAAAGCGCAAACGCACAATAATCACACAAGCGCACATAAAAGCGAATCAAATAATGGCGAACATGTAATTTCATAAACATACCATACTTATACATGCGGAAACATAAACAAATAGCCATTACATATTCATGCGTAAATAAGAGAGTCAACTAGGTACATAATG
>SKCR01001327.1:0-65662 GCA_019454045.1 Zanthoxylum bungeanum | reverse complement strand
AATATACTACATAAACTTAACATAAATAATTTTAAAAATAATTTCTTACTTAAATTTTTAGGATAAATTGGTATTTTTAGAAATTATGGATAAAAATATAATTCTGATTTTTTTTGGGTTAATTTATAAGTTTAGAAACTAAGGACTATTTCATAATTTTCAAAAGTATAGGGATCATCTTGTAATTTCAAAAAATATTTATGAATTCATTATATATTATTTTGGTAAGAAAATTTTTTGCCCCCACTGACTGAAATTTCTGGATACGCCACTGGTTCAAGGGGCACTCCTTAACAAGATCTTGAAGTGAGACAATGGTGGGAACTCTCTTTTACTCAAAAGACCCTATAGTATGCAAGACTCTTGGAGAATTTATATAGAATAATCTAGTGAATTGAAATGGGAATGAATGTCTTATTTATATACATGAAGGGTTATCATTGAAAATGTACCCTTATGTTTATTAAGACAATTCCTAAGAGTTATGTCCTTTACATCCAAAGGACATACCATTCCTTTTAAACCCAAGGGTTTAAACTCTTCACTCAAGGATTACATCCTTTCATATTCTATATATAACCTCCGACAACCATATTTAGAAAATTTCTTACAATCCCCCACAATTTTCTAAATATTCATGCAGACACTAAGAGAGTTTCTGTGAAATAAAGCTGCATCGAAATAGGTAGTTTTCGCCTTGAACCTTTCCTAGTGAATGACAATCGGATTTACTTGGCAAACCAGTGACCCATAGTCTTGAATTGTTATGCCATTGGTGTAAACCAAGATATTGCCAACACACAGCTTTACTTCGACCATTTCCCGCTCTACGATTGTGTTCATTTCAGCCATGAACATCGGTTCTGGATTCATCAAGCACTTTAGGAAAATCAGCCTGTAAAATCCCATGGAAGCGGCCTCACTTCTTACTTGAAATAGGTGATCTACTATGAAGAGGTAATCTGTCTTTACCCCCATTAGGACTCATCTCCTAATAGAGTGATCATTAAAATCCTTAGCTTATCCTAACCTTGATAGACATCACTCTGTGTCATTATCGGAATTGGAAAAAGTACAAAACTCTACAATGCTTGTTTTGAATTGCACAAAGTTTCAGTTGTCTCTTTTGAACCTAGATCTTGGGATCTCCAGTGAGCTAGGTTGAGTTTCCACGGTGACAATTCTAAATTATAGGCTTCAAGCCCATTCCCCTTGATGACTTCTCAACTTGCTGTCTAGGTAAACCTTTAGTAAGTGGATCCGCTAGGTTTTCCTTCGACTTGACATAATCGATCGATATAATGCCACTTGAAAGCAGTTGACGTATGGTATTATGTCTCTGACGTATATGTCGAGACTAACCATTATACATTGTATTTTGGGCTCTCCTAATAGCTGATTGGCTATCACAATGTATGCTTATCGCTGGCACCGGTTTGGGCCAACTTGGAATATCCTCCAGGAATTTCGAAGCCATTCCGCTTTTTCAGCTGTTTTGTCTAATATTATGAACTCTGATTTCATAGTAGATCGGGCAATGCATATTTGCCTCAAGGATTTCCATGACACGACTGCATTACCAAGTGTGAAAACAAATCCACTCATAGATTTGGAATCCACTGTATCAGATATCCAGTTAGCATCTCTGCATCCCTCTAGAACAATAGGATATCTCGCATAATGCAGTCCTTATTTATAAGTTTCTCTCAGATACCTCAAAACTCTTACTATGGCTTTCCAGTGGTTATGCCATGGATTGCTCGTATATCTGCTAAGCATGTTCACAGCTTGAGTGATATCAGATCATGTGCAATTCATGAGATACACCAGACTTCCGATGATTCTCAAATACTCTAATTGCGATACGCTTGAGCCAGTATTCTTTGATAGATGAAGAGTTAGGTCTACAAGAGTTCTAGCCACATTTAGATCCCCTTTGTTATATTTCTCAAATATCTTCTCAATGTAATGAGTCTGAGATAATATATATCATTCTGATGTCCTAGAAATCTTAATTTCTAGGATCACATTAACTACTCATAAATCTTTCATATCAAATCTGCTAGATAATACTTTCTTGGTAGACTGAATCATTTCATGATTACTACCAATTATCGGCATATCGTCTACGTCTATCAGTTCTCTTCCTTAGGCAAAATATTGCTTCAATCTGTCCACGTTGATCGGCTCGGTGAACTCGTTC
This sequence comes from Zanthoxylum bungeanum, assembly GCA_019454045.1. NCBI lineage: Eukaryota > Viridiplantae > Streptophyta > Magnoliopsida > Sapindales > Rutaceae > Zanthoxylum > Zanthoxylum bungeanum. The sequence continues at coordinate 63,459 of SKCR01001327.1, read as the reverse complement.
CCTTCCAAATGTGACAGTCTCACTGCCCCATTTCCCATCACTTTCTGGACTATGTAGGGCCCTTCCCAGTTGGGTCTGAACTTTCCTCTCGGGTCTGTCGTTGACGGCTTTGACTGCTTAAGTACTAGATCACCCTTTCTAATCTTAATAGGACGCACCTTCTCGTTGAATGCTCGAGCCAACCTCTTATGGTATAACTGCATATACTGTAGGGACTTCATTCTCTTTTCATCCAGTAATGTTAATTGTTCAAATCTCTGCGAGGCCCATTCTTGTTCGGGTAACTTTGCCTCTATTAATACCCGCATAGACTGTATCTCAACTTCCACTGGCAGTACTGCTTCCATTCCGTAGACCAAAGAGTAAGGCGTGGCTCCCGTTGCTGTTCTCACAGAAGTTCTGTACCCCCACATGGCGTATGGTAGCTTGTCAGCCCAATCTTTATAGTTCTCCGTCATTTTGGATAACATTTTCTTTATCGTCTTATTGGCTGCCTCGACTGCCCTATCTGCCTGCGATCTGTCAGATGACAACTTATGATGTCATATCCCGTACTTCTATAGAATTGCCTTCGTTTCTCCTTGAAACTGGACTATGTTGTCTGTTACTACGTGACGCGGCATCCCATATCGACATATGAGGTTTCGGGCTATAAATTTCACCATCTTATTTGCTGTGACGTTGTGAAATGACTTGGCTTCTACCCATTTTGAAAAGTAGTCTATTTCAACTACTATGAAACGATATACATTCGATGCGTGTGGTCAGATCTCTCCGATCATATTAATTCCCCATGCTGAGAAAGGCCACGGCTCTGATAGCCCGTGCAACTCTATGTGAGGCAAATGGTTCAAATTACCGTGCGCTTGACAATCATGACAATGTTTTACCAGCTTTGCGCAGTCAGTTTCCATGGTCGACCAGTAGAAGCCTTGTCTTACTATCTTACGAGACAAATTCAATCCGTTCATGTGCGGTCCACATACTCCGCCGTGTACTTCTTCCATCGCTTTCTGAGCCTCCTCTTTCCTCAGACACTTCAGTTGAATGCCATTTACTTGTCTCTTGTAAAGTTATCCTTTCAAACTCACATACTGAGAAGCCAACTTATGGATGGCTATCCTGTCATTTCTGCTTGCTTCTTCTGGGAATTCCCCTCGTTCTAGATATCTCTTAATATCGTAATACCAAGGTTTCCCATCGTCGACCTCTACTTCTAATATCATTTCTATCTCGTAGATGGGTCTGTTTGCTGTCGTCAACACTGGAGGTCTCATCACCAACTTCTCCGGATTTTCCCAAGTTGCGGCTAGTGTAGCTAACGCGTCGGCCATTTGATTTTCTTCTCATGATAAGTGCTGAAATTTACAATCGGGGAGAGCTTGTGCCAGATTCCTTAGGTGGAATAGGTAGGGTTTCAACCATTATTCCTTCAATTCCCATTCCTCTTGCATCTGTCGGACTACCAACATCGAGTCTCCGTAAACTTCGACGTTCTTTGCCTTCAAGGTTATCAATGCTGTCAGTTCGAAGGTGCACGCTTCATACTCAGCCATGTTGTTGGTTACTCCGAACGTCTCCTCTAATTTCTTCCGCTCCTCAGAGGTAACGTCTCTTGCGATTAAGACCTCCTTGGGCTTTCAAGCGCACCAAGGTTAAATGCGTTTATTTTGGTTGAGTTGATGTCAAATATGCTCAAGTCATGCAAGTAGAAAGGAAGAGACTCATGCAAGTAAGTGAAATGAATGTCTTTATTATTAATGGATGTGAGATCACAATTGAATAAGATCGGGAAAACAATCATCCCCATAACTTGCAACTTTGTCTTCTTTCGTCTTCTGGCTTTTTTCGGACATCATATCCTCCAACTGCTGTAATTCTTTTTCCCATTTACTTTCCCCTTTCTGTTTTGTTTCATTTTTACTATTGTTGCCCCATATCCCCATGCGGGAAGCTTGGTGGTCGTGAGTTTGGAGGACGGTGCTGTCGGGTAGGCCGGAGTTGATTATGTGGGTGGGTGGAGGTTTCCTGTGTGCGTTGGGTTGTTCTTTTTCGGGTCGGGTATTTTATGGGAGTCGATGAGGTTCTGGATTTCATGTCTGAGGTGGGCACATCTGTCGGTGTCATGGCCTTTTTGCTGGTGGAGGTAACAGTATAGGTTTGGGTCAAGGTAGCGTGGCACAGGGTTCATAAGTGGTTTAGGTTATAAGGGACTTAGAAGTCCTTGCCTTTTCAGCTCTTCAAACACCTTTGACAAATGTCTATCAAAATTGGAGAATCACTTGTTCCTGATAGGGGTGACCTCAGAAGGAGTGGGCTTGGTCCCCGAAGGTCCCCTAATGGTCCTTCTATTCTGGTTGCAGAACTTTCTATCATTGGCTAAATGGGGTATTGTCAAACTGGCCACAACGGCGGTCAAAGCTTGCAACTGCTCGGTAATCTTAGTGAGATTAGTCTCCAACTGATCCATGCGAGAACCCTCGTTATCTGACTCAGTCATGTTCGCTAATAGTCTTTTGACAAGTCTTCCTTCATCTCTAACCCAACAAAAATCTATGGTGTCTTTTAAAACCGCATGTTAGCATGTATGGGTGTGATGCATGGAATATATAAGTCAGCCCATTATAATTTTAAAGCATTCAATCATACTATTGCGAGGTGCAAACTTGTCCCAGTTGAAAAAGGCCCAACAGGTTTACACTTTCGCGATAACGTGACTAAAAAACTTCAAATGATAAGGGGTCTAAACATAAAGTGGCCCATCGGTATTTTAGAAGCTTTTGGCCCAATTGTCATAAAACATGTACTTGTCCCAGTTTAAATGGTCCAACAAGCTCATACCTCGTGACAAAAAGTCCAACCGAATCCAAATACCGATGGTCCCAAACACAAGCATAAAGGAATGGTTTCTATTGGTCCTACAACTACAGTTCATATGCGGGTTTATAGGGGTATAGACAAAGGCTCTCGCCGGTGAAGGATTTCCCACTACTAGGACTCCCCACTCAAGGGTTCAAGCGACCAAGTGAGCGCACCTTTTTTATTTCTTAAGGTATGTGCCGATGAGTTATGATGCATGACTGACTGTCAAATGGATTTCCTATTAAAGATTCCCCAGAGAGAGGGTGGAGCGAACTCTCTTAAATACCCAAGCCTCTTAGGCTCTTATCGCCTTGGTGATAGGAATAAACAACAAGTCCTCCAAATTAGTCCATCACAGTAAGCTTCGAGTAAATGATTAAATAGGTGCCTTCACAGCTTTTCCCTTCAGCTATAGAAAGGTAGTGAATGAAGGAAGACACCAAACCATTACCAAGCTCAAATAATGCCTTTGATTAAACCTCTTTAACCCACAGTATACACGGTTAATTAAAGCACAAATCACAAACATTACAAGATATTATTTCGGGGCCGATTATCTATCTCCAATGGAGTCGCCATACTGTAGGACACAGAAATCAGCGACGTTGTTCTAGGCTCACGGCCTAGTCGAGAGTACAGAGTAGCCCGCGAGGGACTAAACCGGAGAATAATGGAGTCGCCACCGAGCGTGAACTGAGAAATGATTTAAGGCTGCACTCACCCCTCGCAAATGAAGACCTCAAACCGTTGGGTTCGGAATGGTCCCTTACTTATGCCATTTGTAATGAAATGATTTGTGCAATAATCTAACCAAGTCTACCCAATATACATACGCATGAATAACCTATCTCTAAGTTCGCATAAGACTTATATCTAAGTTGGCATGCGTAAAAATAAGTCGACATAACGGCAAACACACAATCTCATGAATACATTAAATTAGTGCATGCGGAAACATAAGTAAATAATAATTGTCTAAGCATAGAAATTAAAGAGAGATAATCAATTTCCTAATATGAAAGAAATGCCTAAATCATGCATGAAAGTAACATATTATTTCTAATGAATACTAGATAAACACAAGATTGGATGAAACGAAATATGTGCGTTTCTTAAGCGGTACGTGGAATTGTATCCCAAGTACAGACCGCATTACCGTCCATTCGGATTCGGCTACGGAATTTATGTCTGGGTTTTCATCCGATATACCGCGAGAGGCAACACTCAATCATTAACACAACGCAATCACTAACCCAATGTTGACATATATAACATACGATAATGCATATAGCCATAAATAACCGAAGAGACAAACATGCGAAATAACAAGGAAGATAAATAACTCAAAACAAACGCGGAACAATAAAACAATAATAAACGTAAATTAAATGCGAAATAGTAAAAGACTAATAATATGAAAGAAATGCGGAATAATAAATATGTGACCAAGGAATTTGGCCGTTCTCAATGTAGGACTTCGCATACCCAGTTGGACTTTTTTCGTGAATGAGCTCTCTAGGGTCTAAGGGTTTAGTTTGTGTGTCTTTTTATAATATGGGGCTAGGGTTTACCTTGTATGGGTAGGAAATAAAGATTGTGCAATTATGGAGGATATCTTCTAATTAGTGTGCTACAAGGAAATGATCTCTCTAATTCAGGGAGGTGATTTGTTTTAGTTTAGGAAATGGATTTATGGGGATTTGATTTGATTTCTTTAATTAGTGAAGGTGATTTGATTTGATTTCTTTAATTCGGGAAGGTGATTTGTTTAGATTTCAACATGTGTTTAATGTGTTAATTATTATTTTGGATGGGTTTGATGGGCTTGGGCGTGTGATTGGATGCTTGGGCGTGTGGTTGGTTATTTTTTATGGGCTTGGTGTGTGGTTTGCGGGGGTTTGGGCCGAGGATAAATTTTAAAACAGAGATCTAACGAGCAAACCCAAAGCTAAGCAAACGAATTAAGTCCAACAAGGTATTGAAATCTGATTTTTCCCTTCCGACGTTCGTTTCCCGCGACTTCCGTAACTTAAAGGATAGTGCCTCCATACGAGGCTCATCATCAGGACTTATATGCAAAAATGCAGTGCCTACAACATGCTCAAATCATACGAGACATCAGGTCGCGTACATATCATGATATACATGATCGATCCGCCTGCAGGCGAACGGGATCCGACTCATGTTGTCTCTCTCATCTTGAGTTTTAGGACACATGTCCTTAGATAGAGTGACGCCATGTGACACTGGCAGAAGTCCCATCTTAGACTGATCCATGTTGAATCTCTTCAACACTTTGTCAATGTACGAGATCTGGGAGAGTCCAACCAGTTTTCTAGATCTATCCCGGTAGATCCTTATTCCTATAATAAAAGCTGCTTCTCTTAGATCTTTCATGGAGAATTTTAATGAAAGCCAAGATTTCACCGATTGTAGCATGGGAATGTCATTTCCAATAAGCAATACATCATCAACGTAAAGGACAATGAATGTCAGTGCGCTCCCACTAACCTTCTTATATACACAAGGATCATCCTCGTTTTGAACGAAATCATATTCTTTTATGATCTCATCAAAACGTTGGTTCCAAGAACGCGATGTTTGCTTCAATCCGTAAATGGATCGATTTAACTTGCAAACCTTATTTGCATATTTTTGTATGACAAAACCGTCAGGCTGGTGCATATAAACATCCTCCAAATGGTTTCCGTTAAGGAAAGCGGTTTTGACGTCCATCTGCCATATTTCATAATCGAAATATGCAGCAATAAGAAGCATTATCCGAATGGATTTAATCATGGCAACATGTGAAAAAATTTCATCGTAGTCGACACCATGTCGTTGACGACACCCTTTCGCTACAAGCCTAGCTTTGTACGTTTGTATATTGCCATCCATGTCAGTCTTCTTCTTGAAGACCCATTTACAACCAATCGGCTTAACGCCTTCCGGTGCATCAACCAGTGCCCAGACTTGGTTGGTATACATAGAATCCATTTCGGACTTCATGACATCTTGTCATAAAGCGGAGTTGATACCTTGTATCGCTTCTTCATGCATAGTCGGCTCATTATCCTCAATAAGATTAATATCTACGTGAGTTGAGATCAGAAACCCATACCTCTCAGGTTGTTTTCTGACTCTCTCTGACCTACGTGGTTCTTGTGTATTAGAAAATTATGGTACAATCTCATCCCTGATGAACTGTTCGTGTTCCGTTGGGGAATCGGTGCCAGGAACAGTATCACTACGATTTTCATCGACTTCTACTTTCCTCCCACTAACCACTGTATTTAGGAATTCCTTTTCGAGGAAAACTGCAAGTAGAGCAACAAATACCTTGTTCTCTTGTGGGTTGCAGAAGTAATATCATTCGGTTTCCTTAGGATAACCTACAAATAGACACTTGTCCGATTTGGGTTCTAGTTTGGTACCATCCAAAAGTTTAACGAATGCCAAGCATCCTCAAATCATCAGGAATGAGAAACCCGGCTTCTTTCCTGTCAATATTTCATATGGAGTCTGTTCAACAGACTTTGACGGAACCCTATTCAAAATAAGTATTGCATTGTTCAATGCATATCCCCATAAGAAAATTGGTAGCTCAGTGCGACTCATCATAGACCTTACCATGTCCAACAAAGTTCGGTTTCTCCGTTCGGACACACCGTTTAATTGAAGTGTTCCGGGAGAAGTCAACTGTGAAAGAATACCATACTCTTTCAAGTAATCAAGAAACTCATTGCTTAAGTATTCTCCACCATGGTCCGACCGTAATGTTTTAATACTTTTACCGGTCTGTTTTTCTACTTCGTGTCGAAACTCTTTGAATTTCTCAAAAGTTTTCGACTTGTGTCTCATAAGATACACATAACCATAACGTGATGCATCATCCGTAAAGGTTACAAAGTATTCATATCAACCTCTAGCCTGGTTAGACATGGGCCCACATACGTCACTATGAACGAGGGCTAACAGTTCGGTGGCACGTACACCTTTACCGTTAAAAGGTGTTTTAGGTATTTTGCCTAATAAACAAGATTCGCAGACGTCATATGAATTTGGATCAAATCCGTCCAAGTATCCACTCTTCGAAAGTGTGGATATACGAGTCTTATTTATATGTCTCAGACGACAATGCCACATATAAGTTTCATCTTTGTTACTTAATTTAAGCCTTTTGTTTGTCATGTTATATGTTTGAGATTGATTTATATTCAAAATATAAAGACCATTATTAACATCAACACTATATATATAATTTTTATAAACAAAACAACCGGTGTTTCTGAATACAAAAGTGTACCCACATTGGGTTAAACAAGATACAGATATAATATTTCTAGTCAAACTAGGTACATAATAAACGTCTGATAAATTAAATACATGCCCCGAGGGCAGTTCCAAAATGTAGGTCCCAACAGCCAAAACGACGACTCTAGTCCCATTTCCAACTCGGAGGTTGATCTCTCATGAGGCCAGTCTCCTACTAATCTGCAGATCCTGCACATCAGTACATATATGAGTACCACAACCAGAATCAAAAATTCAATTTTTAAAACTAGTAGTAAACATGTTTATTTCTATAACAAACATACATGAAGCCGGTGTCTTGCCCGTTTTCACTTCCTTCATGTGCGCCTTGTACTCACGGCAGTCACGCTTCCAGTGACCCCGTTTGCCACACTGTAGGCATACATCTTGGGATTTTTCTCTTGCCTTCCCAGAAGACTTTGATGATTTGGACTTGCCCTTTCTTTTCTTCTTCTTCACACCTCCAGAAGCCTTCAGCCAAGCCTTGGCACTCCTTCAAAAGCTCATTTTTCTGCCTCTTTCAGCATCGCCATCAACTCTCCAAGAGTCTTATCTTGGTTCATCATATTATAGTTCATGATGAACCCGCCCCAGCTGTCAGACAGAGACTGTAAGATCAAATCTATAGAAGTCTTAACCTCGAAGACTATGCCTAGCTGTCCCATCTGTTCAATGTCAGCAATCATCTGTGACACATGGTGCTCAACAGATGTACCCTCTGACATGCTGGAGCGAAAGAACTTCTTCTGTAATTCGTACTTCTGCGATCTAAGGTTAGATCGGTGAAGGTCCTTCAATTTCAACATCATTTCGTGGGGATCCAATCCCTTATTTTGACGACGAAATTGAGGTGTCATTGCGGCAAGCATGACAGACTGAGCAGTTGAGTTGTCATCACTGTGAGTCTTCCAAAGCTCATGATCAACAACCCGCTCACGTCCAGGCTCAGGCCCAAGAGGTCTGTCTAATACATAGAGCAGCTTCTTGGCCCCTAGGACAATCCTGAGGTTCATATCCCAATCAGGAAAGTTCACACCGTTAAAGATATATTCCAACCATTTTAATTGCAATAGTCTAACTATTCAATTAATGATTTCGGGTACAGTCCAACTGTTAAAAGAAAATAATAAAATATTAGTCTAACTAATATAAATATATAATGACGAAAATAATTTGAAAGCGCGTATTCGGCAAGTATTAAACGAAATTGCAAATTCAATACTGGCCTCCCACTAATTTTCGGCGAGCCTCTAACCCTCTGTTGAGTACTCGGGAAACCTAGTTTCCTAGTGGGCTATGATCCCGTTAAATAACACACAACCTTGACTTTGGCCAACAAGTTGTACGATACTTAGCTAGGTATATCTCTAAGATCAATTGGATCTCATCCAATTCCTATATCCAGTAGGTGGACCTCCAAGTCCGAAACATATATACAATATATATGTCAATATATCCAATATATTTCTTAACATTTTCCTCTGAATCAACTAAGCCTTGGCTTTAAGCGGTACCCATTGACAGTGGGAAAGCTTTGTAATCCATATCGATGAACAAGAAGTGACATTGACTTTGGCCAACAAGTCACAACTGCCCAAAACATGCGATATATAACAAAGCCTTCGTGGTTCAAACACATTCGCGATGGACATTGATCTTGACTTTGGCCAACAAACCAATGCCAATCTTGGATCTTGAGAGAGAACCACTCAATGGAAGGAAATCGCTTAATATTTGTTTGAGGGTTTTTCGTGTAAATTGGCAACCAATTTATTATCTTTGATTAAGTCTCATCATACACCCTTAAGCATGCATTATAAAAGCATAATAAGGAGTGAAATAAATAATAATGATATGCGGATGGATATTTAACAAATTGTTCCTAAAACAAATCTCTTCATTTCCTTTCTCTCGCTAGTACTATTCTAACTTCTACCCAATTACATAATATATTAAAGAAACCTCATTAACATTGAGGGGAATTGGTGAGAAGAGAAATATAAAAAAAATAGAGATAATAGGCTGGACACGCATGTCCAATTTAATAAATTCTAAATTTATTACAATAATTTCCAAAATTGCACTCACCCTTCAAATATCCATCCGATATACATTATTCATACAATACATCCATGTATTCACACAAAGCATGTTATTCAATCAATCTAATTAAATTAATTAATCTTTGAAATAATGATCATCCAATGTTCAAACAACGATTTGATTTGCGCGAGTCCAACTCGTTTAAGAATAAGTACTCAAAGTGCGTATTCTTGAATTATATCGAACTACAATTTTAAATCCAATTTAATTTGTATTCAATACTAATTCTAATTTAATTCCAAATTAAATAATTACACTTATTTATGTGTCTTTTAGACTTAGATTCTGTACGGGCCAAAATTGGTCCAGGGGTAAAATTGTCTTTCCATTCAAAACCCAATGTCAAGTAAGGCTCCCAAACAGAAGCCTAGCCAAACCCAAAGCAAGGCCCAAAAAGACTTGATACCACTTTTACAGAAGGCTACATACATAAAGTCAAACCAAGGAACATCATAAAACATACTTCAATTCGTTACCAACTATTTTCCTTTTTTCTAAACATGATATATGTCTTCCACATGCAGAGATTAGAGATCCCCGAAATTTCATCTTTCAACTATGTTATGGGACCCCTTTTTCCATGTGCAAAGCTAAAGGTTTCATCTTTCTCCATCTATAAATAGAAACAGAATTCGTAGTACAATTCACTCAAGCCTGACTTGTCACATTCAAATCTTCTGCTCTCAGACACCAGTTCTTAGAACTTCCCATTTCCTAAACATTTTACCCGCCCTCACGGCCACTCAAAGAAGGTTAAGGTAATAACAAGCCTTGCTTTCACATTTTACACATTTACAGACCATTTCACACTACTGACTTGGGCGTCGGAGTGTACTCGGCACCCACCACACCGGTGGTAGTCTACTCCAGCTCATTCTACTTTGTTTTGCAGGATCGCTAGTGCCCTCAACTTACAAATTCTAATTGAGGACCTCGGTCGAAATCCAGCGTCCATAATTTGGCGCCCACCGTGGGGCCCTAGCGATAATTTGCAGACGAAGATTTCACATTCTACAAACACTCATAATTCAGTCATTCATGGCTTCAAGCAATGAATAAACACCTAATCCAGTGGCATCTCAGCTAGCCATACTCCAGGAGAGATTGCAAGCTTTGGAAGAGGAAAACCAAACCATGTGAAATTCCAACATAAACCTTCAAAAACAGTTGGAGCTAATTTCACCCACATCTCAGCATCATAATATCCCAGATCAACCCAACCATACCACTCCATCTAATCTCTTGGGAGCGTTCAACGAAACGACATATGACAATCCAACAAACGATGGCAACCAGATGAACCTGCCAAATTCTCCAATCGACCAAGCTCAACAGGTTGCCATCACCATGAGAAGGGAAATGATAGAATTTAAAGAAGCAGTTATGTCTAGCCTACCAGAGGGTGAAACTACCGGTGAAGAAAAGCAGAGCAGGAACCATTTCAGACACTCCCTTCTTGGAGACCATCACATCTGTGGAACTTCCACGGAAGTTCAGTCCACCAGACATGAAACTATATGATGGATTTACTGACCCAGACGACCATGTTATCCATTACAAGTACAAAATGATGTCAACTGGCCTGGCTCTTCATCAGTGGGAAGCTGGCATGTGCAGAGGATTTGGAGAAACTTTGGGAGGGCCTACCCTTACATGGTTCATCAACCTACCAGACAGATCCATCAAGTCTTATCAACAATTAGCAGATAAATTTGTGGAGCATTTCGCCAGCTTTTGCAAACTTGAGAAAACTGCGGACAACCTCAACGTTATCCAACAACGAAAGGGGGAATCCTTGTGAAGCTATGTGGCTCGCTTCAACAAGGAAAGTATGACTATTCCATATCTTCATCAGCTAACAGCTGTGGAAGCTTTCAGAAACGGGTTACTCTCTGAGAGTGGACTCTACAAAAAAATTGACCAAATTCCGATGCTACACAATGGACCAAGCCTTGGCACGAGCCCAAATAGAAATCAGGTGGGAAAAAGATAAGAGGAATAAAAGGAAAGACAGTTCCTCCAACTTGCAGAATGAAAGAATTCACCATGCTTCTAAACGACATAAAGAATTCACAAAGATGATACCTATTCATCTTTCAGACAATAGGAATCATCAAAGAAAATAGCATCAACCCCTCCGTAGAGATTTTGACCGACGACCTCTACCATACAGAACCCAGGAGAGAGCTCCAATAGACAAACCGAGGCTACAAGACTACAATTTTTCTATTTCCCCATGAGAACTGGTTTCGGTCTTTAAGAAGATGGGGAGTAAGGTGAGATGGCCCCAACGAAACAGAGAAAGTTCCAAGAAGAAGGACTCCAGTAAATGGTTGAATTCCATCGGGACTACGGCCATACTACAGCTGAATGCGTAGCATTGAGGTTGGAGGTCCTGGACTTACTGAACAAAGGATTTCTGAGGGATTTACTTACAGAGAAAGGAAAAGCTACCTTAGCCCGAAGAGACGAAAGAGATAGCCAAGGAGAGGCACCAATACCACCTCCACCAATCGACAACACAGTGAATTTCATTTCAGAGGGATCAGAGGTCAGTGGGGTTTCCTACTCAGTAGCCAAACGACATACCAGGGCAGTCATGATGAACATTTCTCACTCTACAATGTCCATGGAGATGATGTTTACCAATCTGATCATGGAGTTCCCAGACAACAGTAATTCCGGTAGTACGAATCCACATCATGATGCTTTGGTGATCTCCTTACAAGTGGCCAACTTTATGATCAAACGAGTACTAGTGGATACAGGATCTTCAGCCAACATCGTCTTTGCTACAGCCCTAGAACACATGGGAGCCGAACTGGAGAAAGTTAACAGACGAACGACGGTGTTAATTGGGTTCAGTGGTGAGCAGAATTTCACCATGGGTGAAATAATTATTCCAGTCTACGCAAGAGGGGTCAACAAAATGACTACTTTCCTAGTCTTAGACTGTCCTTCAGCCTACAATCTTATCGTTAGGAGACCATGGATTCACGAAATGAGAGCTGTGTCATCCACATATCACCAAGTTCTGAAGTTTCCTACAAAGTGGGGGATTCAGGAAATAATGGGAGACCGGGCTGCTTCAAGAGGATGCTACCAGACGACATTGAAGGCTAAAATCCATTCCGCATAGAAATTACCGGACGGACCTCATCCTTTGGAGCCGACACTTCCAAATATTGAAGAACTTGATGAGGTCCAAATTCATTCTGAACATGCGAATCACAAGACACAAATAGAAGCAAACTTGGATCCCAAGCTACGAGCAGACTTGATTGAATTTTTGCAAAAATGACACAACCAATTCGCATGGTCGCATAAAGACATGACTGGTATTGACCCTGGATTAATTACCCATCAACTCCATGTAGATCCAGACTACCCTCCTGTCAGGCAAAAGAGAAGAAAGTTCGCCCCAGAGAGGAATCAAATCATCGATGAAAAAGTTCAAAAATTACTACAAAATGGTGCCATAGAGGAAGTCCAATTCCCAGAGTGGCTAGCTAATGTGGTGGTAGTACGAAAGAAAAATGGAAAGTAAAGAGTTTGTATTGACTTCACAGACCTAAACAAAGCTTGCCCGAAGGACTCGTTCCCACTACCTCATATCGATCAAATGGTTGATGCTACAGCCGGACATGAATTGTTAAGTTTCATGGATGCATATTCTGGCTACAACCAAATCCTCATGCATTCAGAGGACCAAGAGAAAACAGCCTTTGTCACCAATAAAGGCATTTTTTGTTACAAAGTAATGCCCTTCGGCCTCAAAACGCAGGAGCCACATACCAAAGAATGGTCAACAAGATGTTCTCTCAACAGATTGGGAAGACAATGGAAGTCTACATAGACGACATGCTGGTGTGAAATCTTCGAAATCTGATCAACATCTTGAGCACTTGGAGGATGCATTCAACATAATGAATAAGTATGGGATGAAGTTGAACCCAACAAAATGTGCATTTGGAGAGTAGCCTTAGGAAAATTCTGGGATATGTTGTCACACGACGAGGAATAGAAGCAAACCCAGATCAAATCAAATCCATACTTGAAATCCCCTCTCCTGTCATGCGACTAGCGGGGAGAATTGCAGCTTTAAACAGATTCATCTCCAAGTCGACAGACAAGCGTTTTATGTTCTTCTCAGCCATTAAAAAAGCAAAAAACTTTGAATGGACTCCAGCCTGCGAATAAGCTCTTAAAGAACTCAAGCGGTACTTAACTTCACCATCTCTGTTGTCCAAACCACTCGACAATGAAAGACTTTTCCTTTACTTGGGAGTCTCAGATCGAGCTGTGAGTGCAGTCTTGATCAGAGAGGAAAATGGGACCCAACTCCCAGTCTACTATGTGAGCAAGGCATTACTCGATGCGGAGTCACGCTACTCACATATGGAAAAATTGGTGTTAGCTTTGGTAATGGCTGCAAGAAAGCTACGACCCTACTTTCAAGGACACCCAATCACTGTTTATTCAGCATTCCCTCTAAGGAGCATACTGCATAAGCCGGATTTGTCTGGAAGACTAACGAAATTGGCAGTAGAGCTGGGAGACACGACATCACTTACTAACCCAAAACAGCAATCAAGTCTCAAGCCTTGGCTGATTTTGTAGCAGACTTCAGTCCCAATTTGAATGTTTCAAAAGATTTTGAGGTTAATTCAATCCAAACGACGTCACTTTGGAAGCTTTTAGTCGACGGTTCCAGTAATAAGAAAGGCTGCGGCCTGGGAGTCGTGATCACTACTCCTGATGGTGATGTACTACGACAAGCAATCAAATGTGGTTTTAGGGTTACAAACAATGATGCAGAGTATGAGGCATTGATAGCAGGACTCAGCTTGGCTAAAGAGCTTGGAACAAGGAGGATAAAGGTGAAATCAGACTCTCAGTTGATAGTCAACCAACTCCAAGGTTCATATCAAGCACGAGATCCTCAAATGGCATCCTATTTACAGAAGGTGAAAGATATCCAGTCGACATTTCAAGAATTTACAATAACCCAAGTCCCGAGAAACGAGAATACTCAAGCGGACGCATTGGCTACCCTTGGTTCGATAATGCACGGGGACAAACCTCAATCAATTCCCGTTGTATATTTGAACTGGCCAGCAATTTCGAAGGAAGAGAATGAAGTCACCTCCATCACTTCAGACGACTCATGGATGACACCACTCATGAAATACCTGCAAGAGGGGCTACTTCCAGAAGACAAAACTGAAGCAAGAAGAATTCAAAGACATGCAGTAATGTTCACTATATTCGACGGACAGTTGTTGAAAAGGTCGTTCTCTGGACCCTACATAAAATGCATTACTCATGATCAAGCACAGCATTTATTGTCAGAATTACATGAAGGGGAATGTGGAAATCATTCTAGATGACGTAGCCTTGCTCTACGCGCCTATTCGACAGGGTACTATTGGCCTATTATGAGAACTGATTCGGCAACCTACACAAAGAAATGGGAGAAATGTCAAAGGTTCGCCCCAATTTCACACCATCCTCCTAAAAAGTTAAATCTTATCCTATCCCCATGACCATTCATGAAATGGGGAATGGATATTGTAGGGAAGCTACCAACCACCCCAGGACAACGAGTCTACATGCTGGCTTTAACAGATTACTTTTCAAAGTGGATTGAGGCAGACTCCTTTGCCAAAATACGAGATAAAGAAGTCCAATCATTTGTCTGGAAGACATATGTCGATTCGGCATTCCCAAAGAGATTGTAACTGATAATGGCTCACAATTTATCAGCCGACATTTCCAAGACTTCTGCAGAAATTGGGGAATCAAATTAAGTTTTTCAACCCATCGATTCCCACAAGCTAATGGTCAAGCCGAGTCTTCCAACAAGACCATTTTAAACACTTTAAAGAAAAGGTTGGAAAAAGCGAAAGGATCATGGGCGAATGAACTTCCTGAAGTCTTATGGTCTAACAGGACAACTATCCGTGCCTCAACAGGAGAAACTCATTTCTCTCTAGCGTTTGGAACAGAAGCAGTAATACCAATTGAATAAAGCATCCCGTCTCCACGCTACCAATGGATTGGTGATGAAGCAAATCAACAACTTATGTATTTGAGTCTGGATACAATCGATGAATTACGAGATAATGCTTCCATTCGACTTGTGACGCATCGAAAAAAAATGACAAGGTATTTCAACAAGAATGTCAGAAGCAGAGCTTTCAAAGAAGGGGATTGGGTGCTACGAAGAGTTTTCCAGAATACCAAGGAGATTGGAGATGGTAAATTAGGGCCAAATTGGGAAGGTTCATACATCATCTCAAAAGTTGTTGGACATGGAGCTTACAAATTACAAACGACAGAAGGGAGACAGATTCACAATAGTTGGAATGCGATTCATCTCAAACGATTCTACCGGTAATGTTTGCATGTTTTTGTTTAAATTGAAAGAATAAAAATAGAATACTGCTTATGTAATTTGATTCGACAAAGTAAGAACTCGTTTGAAGATTATCCCAAAACATCATTTCATTGTTCAAACAAGGCAATTAATTACATAAAGTTAAAATTACAATTAGTTTAGCTTTCCGAATCAGCTTTTTCCGGAATACATTCGGCAGCAACTTCAGACGCATGAATCTCTTGAACTTGTTGAGCCGGCTCAACCTCTATTCGACTTACTTCTTCATTCTTCTTATCCATCTCTTCATCTCCAGCCGCTTCCTCAGGGTCATTAATTTCTTTCTCAACCACTTTGGAGTCGACTTCTTCACCCTTCCCTTCCACATCACTTTCGTTGGAGGAAGAAATTCCTGCCAACAGTCGATCATACTCTCGAATCCATTTCTGTGGTTCCCATACGACAGTATTCCCTTCAAGGAAATCCTTCATCAGATTACTTCGTTCTTTCATCATGGATTCAAGAGCAATCATTTCCATCTGCTCAACCAACTCACCATTCTCTTTCCTCACATTGTCAAGTGCATCCTTATAACCTTCAATTGTAACTTCAGAAGTTTCCCTCTCCATTTTAAGAGTAGTCTTCACCTCGTTCAACTCATTTTCCAATTCTTTATTCTTTTTCTCAAACGACTTCATTTCAGCCATCTCATTTTTCATTGCTGCAACTGACTTTTCCGTTTCTCTCTGCTTCCTCAGATTTGATTCAACATATTGCTGCATAAATAAGTTTCACTTCATTGCCTGAGAAAACATTAAGTTAGATATCAATCAACAACAATTATAAAACACAAATATAGCTTGCTTACTTGATAAGTTAGAGCAGCCGCCTTCTTCATTGTCTTGACGGGGCCAATTTTGGATAACCTCTGTTCATCATCCTCCAATAAAAGCTTCTTGATAAAAGGATTTAGACTTGACGGGTCCGATA
This sequence comes from Zanthoxylum bungeanum, assembly GCA_019454045.1. Taxonomy (NCBI): domain Eukaryota; kingdom Viridiplantae; phylum Streptophyta; class Magnoliopsida; order Sapindales; family Rutaceae; genus Zanthoxylum; species Zanthoxylum bungeanum. The sequence goes on along the minus strand of SKCR01001327.1, from coordinate 46,811 downwards.
TTGCAGTCGACCCTGATGGAATCTTCACAATAATATTGTCAATGTCTTCTTCAAATTCAACAGCTTTCATTTTCCCCCATTTGACAAATATTTCAGTCGACTGCCCTTTAATCTTAGGAGTTCCAATCGACACAGCCTTTTGTAATTCTGGAACCTCCACATCTGGCTCTTTCATCGTAAGCTTCCTTGCCTTCTTTCGACTCTTCAACTCATCAATAGATGCTACCTTAACAGGTCTCGATATTATATCCACTGCGCATAAAATTTCCTTTGGAGTTAAAGGCGTTATAAATAATACCTTTCCGTACAATGCTTGAATCGACCAAGTACAGTAGATGACTTCCAATATGTGTTTACAAAGTGCCAAAGGGGTAGATATACCTTCTGATTCGAAGATTTCTTTCCACACTAAAGTTGCCCTTAATCTCTTCTCTACCAAAACTATTCTCTAATCTCGTTGTTCGACGGGAAGAGTAAGAAGAGCTTTAGTATTGGATAAGATCTGGGGAGTTCTGTCGAATTATCTATTTCGAAATGGACCTGCAGAACAAACAATCAACATGTTAGTTTCATACGACAACCATATTCACGAGATATCACGAGTAAGAAGATGTGATACTCACTAATAAAACTCCAATATTCTGAGATACGACCCATTCCAGTCGACCCAAATATACCCTCACCCCTCGCAAAGAAATAATCTGACTGGCAATTACCCCTATCATGTGTTGGTAGCCTCATTACTAACTGTTCCTTCTTTCGACGAAGATACAGAGTATACCTCCCTTTTTTCAGTTAAGTGCTCATTTAGGTAGTAAGTGTATACTACATCTTTCACCTCAAAAAATACTTCTTGCTCAAAAGTTAAGCATTCAATCGACAATAATATCCTCCAAGCATTTGGCATCAGCTGTGAAGGAGCAATCCCATAATGATCCAAAACTTCCCAAGCTAACCTCGGAATGGGAAATCTGAGCCCATCAGTAAACGGCCATACATAAAATCCAATCCACCCGGGGACTTTGTAATCGATTCTTTCAGTCGGCAAAGGTGCTCTCAATTCCATTGAATTAGGGAATCTGTACTTACATCTAATATCCAACAGTTTACTATCTGTCATACGACTAACAGGGTTTTTAGTTAGCATGTTTGTTGGCTCACTAGTACTAGCTGTTCCACTCGACTCCACGACTGCTGCTAAAGACCTTATAGGAATTGCATCCACATGAGTTTCACACGACAAAATCGTAACTGGCCATTCCCCGGAAAGTTGTTGACGTGACCAGTCCCTGAGAGATTTATCTTTACTAGATCCACTCGACGATACTTCTACGTATTTTTCTATTTGTTCACCTAAGCTATCTAGAGATTCTCCACTCGACATCTTTTACTCGACAGAAAAACAAACAAATAATTTCTAAGATTTAGGTTTCCTAAGGATCAAATTCTACTCAATTCTCCAAACACAAATCCACCAAACAACGTATGATTCAAAAGATCAAATAACCTAATTTGGCTAAGAACAGTTTGAAGCTACTCTATGAACATTCAAAGGAAAAGAAGAACGCGAAGAAAGTTTTGAAGAGTACCTTGGAACCTTGAAGCTTTTCTCCCAACTCGTTGATCTTGTGAATGAAGCAAATGAGCCTATGAGGCCCTCTCTTATACTACAATTTGGCAGTTCATTTTCCCGCCAAAAGCATTCCTCGTTATTCGCATTAGGTTATTTTCCATTTAATGACTCGTGGAAGATCTAGAAACCTTCAACAAGGTATCGTCGAATGGGAGTAGAATTACAATTAGGATTGCTACAACTTGATGTCACTTGCTCACTGCAACATCAACAAAATCCTTTTCACAAGTTTCTTCACCATTTGACACGACGACATCAGAAATAAAAATACATGCAATATTGTCAGAGGAAATATCAAGGTTGCTGACATTCAAGTCAACATTTAAGCAACCCCCAATACAAGTTGCATAAATCACTCGACATTATGTCAGTAGTAAGATCAATACCCTGGGAATATAGATTCGACACAATATTTATACAGTGCTTTGCACAAGGTCGACTTGACATTCGACATAGTGCTTGATGAAATGAAGACACTAACAGGAGGTTGCATTCGACAAAACATAAAAGTCATAACAAGCATTCGACATGAAATCAGTCGACCGGGGACATCCCTCATGAGACTCATGTCGAGTCAAGTTGAAGACCTGGACTCCTTCTGTCCAGTCGACACATGTCGTATGAAATGTACTCCTGAACCTTGTTCTGGTTCAGTCGACCGGGGACATCCCCCATGAGACTCATGTCGAGTCAAGTTGAAGACCCGGACTCCCTCTGTCCAGTCGACACATGTCGTATGAAATGTACTCATGAACCTTCTTCTGGTTCAGTCGACCGGGGACATCCCCCATGAGACTCACGTCGAGTCAAGTTGAAGACCTGGACTCCCTCTGTCCAGTCGACACATGTCGTATGAAATGTACTCATGAACCTTCTTCTGGTTCAGTCGACCGGGGACATCCCTCATGAGACTCATGTCGAGTCAAGTTGAAGACTTGGACTCCCTCTGTCCAATCGACACATGTGGTATGAAATGTACTCCTGAACCTTCTTCTGGTTCAGTCGACCGGGGACATCCCCCATGAAACTCATGTCGAGTCAAGTTGAAGACCTGGACTCCCTTTGTCCAGTCGACACATGTCGTATGAAATGTACTCCTGAACCTTCTTCTGGTTCAGTCGACCGGGGACATCCCCCATGAGACTCATGTCCAGTGAAATTGAAGACCTGGACTCCCTCTGTCCAGTCGACACATATCGTATGAAATATACTCATGAACCTTTTTCTGATTCAGTCGACCGACCGGGGACATCCCCCATGAGACTTATGTCGAGTCAAGTTGAAGATATAAACTCCCTCTGTCCAGTCTTCCAGGGAACTCCTATGGTTTCATGGGTTTCAAGCTCCTGGAGCATGGAAAGCGTATTTTGAAGACTCAAAAGATTGCTCGACAATTTAATTATGTAAAGAGACTAATAACCGTGTTAAACCAAGTATTGACACAAGGTAACGTTTACAGCTGTGTTTTCTTGACACATGCTCTTATATTTTGTTCTGTTCAACACATATAGAAATACTCTTCAAATCAAAAGACTTTTTAACTTGAATAGTATGGGACAAACTGTACGGGCCAAAATTGGTCCATGGGTAAAATTGTCTTCCATTCAAAACCCAATGTCAAGTAAGGCCCCCAAACAGAAGCCTAGCCAAACCCAAAGCAAGGCCCAAAAAAGACTTGATACCACTTTTACATAAGGCTACACACATAAAGTCAAACCAATGAACATCATAAAACACACTTCAATTCATTACCAACTATTTTCCTTTTTTCTAAACATGATATATGTCTTCCACATGCAGAGATTAGAGATCCCCGAAATTTCATCTTTCAATTATGTTATGGGACCCATTTTTCCATGTGCAAAGCTAAAGGTTTCATCTTTCTCCATCTATAAATAGAAACAGAATTCGTAGTACAATTCACTCAAGCCTGACTTGTCACATTCAAATCTTCTGCTCTCAGACACCAGTTCTTAGAACTTCCCATTTCCTAAACATTTGTCACCGCCCTCACGGCCACCCAAAGAAGGTTAAGGTAATAACAAGCCTTGCTTTCACATTTTACACATTTACATACCATTTCACACTACTGACTTAGGCGTCGGAGTGTACTCGGCACCCACCACACCGGTGGTAGTCTACTCCAGCTCATTCTACTTTGTTTTGCAGGATCGCTAGTGCCCTCAACTTACAAATTCTGATTGAGGACCTCGGTCGAAATCCAGCGTCCACAGATTCTAAATCCAATCTTAATGGGTCTCAAAGGCCCAATTAACATCCGATGTCAATTTAATTAAAGTCCAATGGGCTTTTAATTAATTCTTAAGGCATGGGCTTTGGCCAATATGGATCAAACCCAAATGCCAAGGCCCAATTTAGGAATCACCATTTGCCATAAAATCAATTTAGGCTCATTAGGTCCAATTAAATATTTAAAGGCCCAATTATTATATTTGGACTTTATGGAATGGTTTTAGGCCCAATTTGGATCCAATCCAATTGTCCTAAACCAAGCTTGGCCCAACCAAGCCCATTAAGCCCAAATACAATAATATTAGCCCAATTCAAAATTAAAGACTAATTTTAATGCATACAAAATTCCAAATTTCATATTAATTTTAATAAAAGTGTAATAGCCATAATTAATTAGTTAAACCAATATTTCCAAAACATCAATTAAACTAATTAATCATGCTTTAATTAATCAACTCATGTCCAACACAAATTGAAGTAAAACAACTCATTCCATGCTTATCATGCTCACGGTAATTTAGCATAATCTTAACCAATTTTGATTTCAATCTAATTAAATCAACAATCAACATACATATCATGCTTTAAACACATCCAATGGTCTAAAATCAAAAAATCACCATGAGTTATCCATTAGGGTGTATTCGGCCAAGCTTCAAATTTTAGGAAAAATGGATCCAATTAATTTTTCTCAAATCTAATCATGCATAACTCTAAGTTATCATAATCTAAGCATACCCAAACAATCAATTTGGAAAAATCAAGCTCCAAGCAAAAATACCCAAATTAAAGTTTATAAACCCTAAATCAAATCATGCTTAAAATTGGCTCATGATACCATTGTTAGTGTTCCTAGAACATGCCAAGGATCTCTAAGTCATGATTCAATGTGAATAAGATCAAAGAAGTTGCGGAAGTACTTACAAAGATCGGATGTGGAGATTTCAAAAATCTTTTCGTTTCGGAAGCCCCAAGCTTAGTGTTGAATCTTTAATTCCAAGAGTGAGTTTGCCTATCACCTTCTTTAACTCCTTAAGTGCTAGCTCAACTTGATTTTGAAGCAAAATCAATGGAGGAATAAAAGAAAGAATCGGCCAAGCCTTGGGAGAGAAGAGAGAGTTGTGTTTTCTTTGTATTTGTTTCCAAAACTTAATGCCAAAGTCAACTCAAAATTTGGTATATGCTTTTCCAAAAGCAAAAGCAAAAGCGTTGGAGGGAAAATGACAATTAATGCCTCCAACCACTTCCATCACTCAAGTTGACACTTGAAAGACTAGTGATGTAAGTTAGTAGGACCCACTTTAATTCAAATTCAAGTGGCTTACTCAACACACTTTGGGCTCGGGTTCGCTTAATCCGATTAAATGAATTTTCCGTTAAATCCAATTTATTTAAATAATAATGCCTTGCAAAATTATTACGAAAGTCGTTTGCGAGTTAATTCTAAATTAATTCGTTCGCCCGAATTAAAATCCAATTTTAATTCCGCTTTGAAATCTAATTTCAATTAATATATCCAATATATTATTTAATTGATTAATTCCAAATTAATCGCGTTCTCTCTTCTAATCGAATTTTATCATTGATAAATTCTTACCGCAATTAATCCCAGATTAATTTTCTCTCTTTTGATTAATCCTAGATTAATTATGTTCGAGTTAAATGTCATCGGTGAATCTTTGGGAAGCGACCCAAGAGATCCATGGATATGTTGGCAGTAAATCTGGTTATCGGACTATCCGAACACGTGCGTATCTGGTACCACGTTCTTACCGATTTACAAGACATGGTTGGCTTCTAGCAAAGCACTGTGCATACCCAATTCTCCAGAAATATTCAACAAATAATATATAATCTATATCAAGTGTGTAGTATACTAAGTATTGCGTATTACGATCCAGTATCGGATGTCACATGCTAGGCCTGGGGCTGGAATTGTGTCTGCCCCGTACGAAGCATATATCGGATCACTAGCAACTAGTCTCTTTAATCGGATAATCATGACATTGTCATATTATCCCGATAGTTGCAACATATAAGAGTACCAGTTTTGTATCCCTGCGTGATCATCATCTCCATATGACTGAAGTGATACTTCCATCTTGACATCACACCCAATACACTACGATTCTCAATAAACCCAGAAGAGGCGTACACAGAACCTGTTAAAGCCCCGGACGACCAAAACCAAAGCGTATTGATTGTCGCAAGTATTAGCGATGCAAGTCTCAGGTTAAGACCAAATACACCTACCCTGATTCGGATTCCCATAGACACATAGTCATACTACCAATAAGATTTCGAGGGGTTTATCCAGAGTGAAGCTGTTTCCGTACCATTGGCAAACACAACCTCCTATCACACTTGAATAAGTATCCATTACTTAAATATATGAGAACCATGTCGTTAAGCTTCCATAACGCACACAAGTGCTAGCATATTCCACATTATCGATGTCTAGTCTCAATAAGACTACGACTATGGATATTTAATGATTAAACCTTTCCTGGATTGATACTGTCTCATATCTTATTAATCCGGAACTAATCATAAGGACTTATCATTTGTATATTCAAGTAATCTAATCACAAAATGATAAAATAGCAATTTCCTTTGTCACATAGTTAATTTGTACAAAAACCACAATGTCTTTTACAAATAGTGACGCTATGTGTCATAATTGTCCAACAAATGAGCCTACAAGTTGAAGACTACAGATGGAAGAACCATTCAAAACCGTTAGAATGTGATCCATCTTAAGCAATTTTATAGATGAAGCCAACACACTTAGTCATAACATAGCCACTAGACATGTGACTATATATTGACTTGGGGATATGGAGACTGCCATGTGAATTTTATAATAATATTGGGATCAATTCCTAGTGTATGAATTTCAATTGGCGATACGACATTCAGATGGTTAAAATAAGATAGAATTTTTTGAATTTCTTTGTTTTCATTTATCAATACAAAAAGAGAGTTATGAGTACAAAAAAAAGGTCATTCGATTACATGGAGAAGAGAAGCTAATCTTTTGGAATTTAAGGAGACTGGGCTTCACCAAGAGAGTTGACAGTTGTATGGGCATCTTAAGTTTCGGAGGCATGAGCAATTGCAGTCTTCAATGTCGCAGTTTCCTTTGCACCCAACCCTTTACCAATCTCAACCATCTTCTGTTCAACGACCTTATGAGTCTCCTCGGACCCTACTAATCCCCTTTTGCAGTAATATTTTCCTCAGAATCAAAAGACCTTTCGCTATCTTCATTTCCTTCATCCGACGAATGAAGCCCGACTTCATACCTTTCTTGTTCCTTAATCCATTTTTCGGGAGCCCAATGCTAATGTTCTCCAACCAGGAACTGCTTCATCAGTTTACTTCTCTCAATCAGCATAGCCTCATAGCAGATCTCCTTCAATCTCTCCACAGGTTCTTCATTTTCCTTCCTTAGAGATTCCACACATACTTTATAAGCCTCATTCTCAGCTTCAGAAACTTTCCTCTCCAACTTCAGTGTTGCTTGAGTCGCCTTCAGCTCCTTTTCCACCTCCTCAACCCTATTTGCCTTCTTCTTATAATCCTCCAATCCAGTCTTCAACTCGGCGTTCTCATTTCTTACTATTGTGTTGGATCTCTCCAACTCCCTGATCTACCTTTGACTGGACTTGACATACTTTTATTGAAACAAGCTGTATTCGAGAGCCTGGCAAACATGAAATTAAAAGTGTTAGAAAATGACTAGAGAAATATACTTAATGAAGAAAAGGATGACTCAAAACGACTTTTACCTGGTAGTTGGCTGCTACAGCTTTCTTAATCGACTTCAGATGACCAAACTCAACCATCCGATTTTCATCTTCTTCCAGAAGCAAGCCCTTGACAAACTTTGAGAGGCTGGAAGGGTCTAAAATTGCTGTCGACCCGTGAAGAATCTTCACTATCATGTTCTCCAGGTCTTCCTCTACTTCCATAGCATTCCTCTTCTTAGAAGCGACAGTCAACTCAGTCGACTATATAGTTGCAACAGTTGTCCCAGTTGAAACCACATCCTTTAGAACTGGGATCTCGATTCATGTAGCTCGAGGCTCCTTCCATTTGGCCATCTTGCTTTTTCTTTTGTTCTTCATTTCGTCAAGAGAATGCACCTTGAATCGACCAGACATAATTTCAGCTGAGCATAAAATTTCTTCAGGAGTTAATGGCTTGAAAATAAGCAGCCTCTCAAAGGTCATTTGACACAACCAAGTTCCCAATATCACGGCTAAAATTTGCCTACGAAGAGCCAAATAGATACTTTCTAAATTAAAGACCTTCTTCCACAATAGGGTTAACCTAAACCTCTTCTCTTCCAAAATAATTCTCCAATTCCTATCAGCAGCAGGCAGGCTGAGGATGAATTTGGTGTTCGAAATGACTCGACTGGTAGTGTCGAATGACTTATTGTTAAGAAGACCTACAAGAATGGAAAGACATGAGCCTCAGTCATTCAAAAGTGTAGAAGTAAGGAAAAATAAAGTAAAATACACACTTGACGAACTCCAATGTTCAGGGATTCAGCCGGCTCCAACCGACCCAAAAAAACTCTCCCCATCACAAAGAAATAGTATTTCTGCCAGTCTCTCATATCATTAGTCGTGAACCCCAAAACTAAGTGTTTTTTCTTCTAGCGAAGATACAATGTGTATCTCTCATTTTCAGTCAAATGTTCCTTCAAATAATAGGTGTACAATAAATCCCTCACTCCAAATTATACTCCCAGCTCAAATGCCATACACTCAATCGACATCAAAATTCTCCAATTGTTTGGCATTAGTTGTGATGGGGCTAACCCATAGTAGTTCAATACCTTCCAAACTAACTAGGGTATTGGGAACCTAAACTCATCAGCAAATAGGCGTTCATAAAACCAAATCCACCTTGGAATTTTGTAATCAATCCTTTCACTCTACGTGGCTAATCTCACTTCAATCGACTGAGGAAACCTATACTTCAACTTCATTTCCCTCATGGATTTATCGGTCACTCTATTGATAGGGTTCTTGGTTAAAATATGTGTTGGTTCACTTGTACTTAGGGTTTCACTCGACTCCCCAACATGTGGTAAAGTCCTAAGTGACATCGCGTCTGTGGGTATTCCTAGAGGTGGTTCAACTATTGACAAAATCTTAGCCTCACTAAAATCCACATGCGACCAATCAAAACAGATCTCTACCTCAGTCGATTCACTCAAAGAAATTATAACAAGAGATTCAACATACCTCTCTATCAGGTTATCACTACTATCTCTAGAACTTTCACTTGACATCTTTCGAACTACAGATTTATAAACACCAAATTCTATATTCTCTATAAGTCCTGAAGATCTAGCAAACCCTAATCCTCAAACAAAATTTTCCTACTTTATTAAAACCCTAAAGATCAAATCTCCTAAATTGACAAGAAACGTTTGAATCTACCTTATAAACAATGAAAAAATTAAAGAACACAAGAAGAGGGTGTTGAAGAATACCTTGAAGGCTTGGGAATCATTTCCAACTTGCTGAGACGAGAGTTTTAAGCGAATAAAGCAAATGAGCCTCCAAGATTCTCTTATATCCATATCTCATTGGGGAGCTTTATTTTCCCGCCTAAAAGACACCTCGAAAATCTCTAGGGCTATAGTGTTAATTGAGTGAAGGCTTAAAACCTTCAAAGGCCCATTTAACCTAACTGAAGCCCAACAAGGACATGTAAGCATAGTCGTCGACTGGGGACATTCTGAAAGAGCTATGTTTACTTGGAACATGATAGCCTTCAAAGATCAGTAACCTCTATGCGACAAATGAAAATACTTGTTCATTGAGGAACCACATCTATTGCCTTCCAATCATCTTAGACGATAAAGAAACAACATACCATACAGTTCTTACACTAGAAGCTCATCAACTGCTTCATCTGTCATTGTCTCTAGACGATATGTATAAAAGTTCTCCCCTTGCCACTAACCATGTGTGATTTCAGACATGCATCTTAATATATGATAATCGGGTCCCATTCGACATGACAAAGTCAAGACAGTTGAATTTTCATGCTTATATCTTCATTTGGCGCTAAGAGTCTATTTAACACTAGCTTATAGCTTGTCAACTATAGTTCATCCCTCAGATCCAAAGGACATGACATAATTCTTTCTTTATAATACCATCAATTTTCCTAGCCGACATAGTCTCCAGACGACATGTGCTCATGTTTTTTCCCTACTAATAACAGTATTTATAATTTAAGACATACAAGCATGGCATATTATTAAAAGGTCTCATTCGACACGATAAGGTGAATCAACATAATTAAATTGACCAACACCTATCTTCTTTCGGCATGAAGAATCCAGTCGATGCTAGCCTTATAGTTAGTCAGCTGGAGATCATCATGAACCTTCGTCTGGTTCAGTCGACGAGAACATTCCCCATGGCTCATGTCGAGTCAAGATCATGTCATGGACCTTCATCTGGTCCAGAAGACATTGAAGACTCCCCTGGTCATTCTCTAGACCAGTCGGCTAGAGGTCATCCTGAACCTTCATATGGTTTAGTCGACGTGATTATTCCTCATGGCTCATGTCGAGTTGAGATCAAGGCTTGAAATTTCATCTGGTCCAGACGACATTGAAGACTCCACTAGTCATTCTCTGGACCAGTCGGCTGGAAATTATCCCGAATCTTCATCTGGTAAAATAGATGGGAACATTCCCCATGGCTCATGTCGAGTCTAGATCAAGGCCTAGACCTTTATCTGGTCTAGACGACATTTAAGACTCCCCCGGTTCTTCTCTGGACCAGTCGACTGGAGGTCATCCTGAACCTTCATCTGGTTCAGACGACGAGAACATTCTCCATAGCTCATGTCGAGTCGAGATAAAGGCCTAGACCTTCATCTGTTCCAGACGATATTAAAGACTCTCATGGTCATTTTCTGTACAAGTCGGCTGGAGATCATCATGAACCTTCATCTGGTTCAATCGACGGGAACATTCCCTATGGCTCATGTCAAGTCGAGATCAAGGTATATACCTTCATCTGGTCCAGACGACATTGAAGACTCCACTGGTTCTTCTCTGGACCAGTCAGTTGGAGATCATCATTAACCTTCATCTGGTTCAGTCAACAGGAACATTCTCCATGGCTCATGTCGAGTCAAGATCAAGGCCTGGACCTTCATCTGGTCTAGACGACATTGAAGACTCCTCTGGTTCTTCTCTGGACCATTCGACTAGAGAACATCATGAACTTTCATCTCATTCAATCGACGGGAATAGTCCCCGTGTCTTATTTCGAATCGAGATCAAGACCTAGACCTTCATCTGGTCCATATGACGCTGACGACCCCTCACAGGTACGCTCACATATTTTTTCCATGCAAGTACATCTAGACCTTTATCTAGAGATTTTCATAAACTTTTATCTAGTTCAATCGACGGGGTCATTCCCTGCAGCTCATAATCATATCCCAGATCAATCATCAAATCTGGTCGATTGAGGACCCTCCCTTAGCTATATTCATTCTTCATAAAGACCTCTGACATATCCAAGCGACATCAACGTTCAGGTACGCCTACATACTTTAATCTAGTCTCAGATGATATACTCATCAAGTACTCTGCAAGTCAATGACTCTTTAACTTAAAGAATATGAGACAAATTGTACGAGTCAAATTTGGGCCAAGAGAAAAATCGTGTTTTCATCTTGGGCCCAATATCAAGTAAAGCCCAAATCCTAACAGTATCCGGCTCAAATGACCTAAACTATTCACATTTAAAGCCCAATTAACAGATAGCCCAAATGACACTCAATTAACTCATCAACAACCATTTCCCTCTTTTCCCAACAAATATACTAACACCCATATGCAAATATTTTTCATCACCAAAAGCTAAGATCTCGTGCACGTTGTGGGTCCCACCTCTATAAATACAGCAACTATGCCAACTAAAAAGGTAATATCTATCAACCTATAAAAGGATGCAAAACTTAGACATTCATTCATTCATATCTTAGCTTTCATACTTAAGCTCTCAAAGCATACCACAATCCAAACATCGACCCACTGCCCCCGCGGTAGTCAACGAAGGTCAAGGTAACGTCGAACCTTATTCTTCCATCATTTACAGCTCGTCTTCGCTACTGACTTGAACGTCGGAGTGCCTACGGCACCCACCACACCGGTAGGTAGAAACTCCCCGCTTATTCTACCTTTATTTTGTAGGATCGCTAGTACCCATCATATAAATTCTCGATTGTTGTGTTGTTGAGTGATTTGGGGGTTCCAAACAAGTTCAAACAAATTTAAATAGTTTTATGGAAAATTTGAGGGAGAAAGATAAAACATGATAAGTTAAAATTCTTCAGTGTGATTTGTGTTATATAAGTATTTTAATTAGTTAAAAACCTTCAATTTTTTCCTAAACTTGAGATGTTATTTCACACAAGAAGATTATTTTTTATCTTATCTCTATATTTTAGTGCAAAACATGCAAAGCTCTATCTGCAGCGAGTTTAATATTGAATCTAATAGTTTGGCATAAGACAAATAAGCAGCTCATTTTTTAATTTGCTTTTGAAGATCCTATAGCTACTACTGCTGGTGTTGCTGGCCATGCTTGTTAGTGATGCTCATTCTGCCTGTTTTGGTGGAGCTGTTGGTGTTTTGTGAAATACTGGTGTTACTGCTGCTGGAGTTGATGCTTTTATTTGAGCTACTGGATGACTGTTTTACAGCTGCTATGCTTTTATTTTTAATATACATGGTGTTTTTGTCATTTTATTATGTAACATCAACATTGGTGCCAAACTATCAATGGTTTGGTGGTGTAGGGTCCAGGATCTCACCTTGAGGTTCTGGGTTCGAATCCAGGGGTGCATTTCTTGTAAGAGCCTGAGACAGCCGGTGGTTTTACCTGCACCGCGGCCCAGAATGGGTGGTTTGGTGGCGGGGTTTCCATCGTTTCCAAAAAAATAAAAAATAAAAGTATTTCTATCATTTCACCTATCAACTATAACAGTTGAAGGATGGTAATTCAAACCGGAGGGGAGGTAAGTAATTATACATGAATACATTTTATCTATGTGTAATCAGTGTGGGTACATGATATATCAAATTTTAAGCCAATCATAAGATTTTATATCACTTAGAATGTTAATTTATTCAAAAAATTTCAATAAAAATTTTGGACAAATCTATAATATAATATACAATAATTGAATTGTCAGAGGTCGTCCACAATCTACAAAAATCATATGGAAAAGAAGTTGTTGACGGCTGATTTTGGTCTCAGGGTAATATGGGAATATCACCTCCGAGGTAATCCTCATTCAATAGTGAATTTGTTTGGTTATGGGGGACCAAAAGCAAATTTAGCGAGAGACAGATAAACACACCAATCGACAAAGAGATTTAACGTGGTTCGGTGGATTTTGGATCCGACCTACGTCCACGGGCACAAAGAGGATGATACTTTTATTACTGAAATACGCTTCTTAGGTCTCTTCTTTGTTTTTTACAAGTCAGAGCTTGATGATTTAATCACTGATTTTTTGATGCCCCTTACACATACTCTGCCCTCCTATTTATAATAGTACAGAAATCAGACTCCTATTTGCATAAGAAATCCTAGTTGAACTTAGTCTTCTCCTCTTGTGAGGATTCCTAATCCAACGTTGTCTTCTCTTTTCTTATTCCTTGTGGTATTCTGACTTCATTTCTTTGTGTGAGTAGGATAATTCGTTTATCTTATCCGCAGGAATAGGGTGTCGTCATCCTTGAGCATGTCTTGCTATCTGGTCGGTCTTCATGAGGTCGGTCATGGTAATCTTTTATGCCGAGAATGATTCTGTCGACCTGATAGTGCCCGGCTATCTGACCCCAAGTGATCGGCGACCGGTCATAAAGTGCTCGGTACATATCTGTGTGGTCGGTCTGGAACCGTAAGGTGTTTGTCCTTTGACTGCAAAGTGGTCGGGTTGGGTTTTAATGATCTCAACCAAGCAGGGATTTACCCTTCTGTCCTCGTCGTGCTGCTTTAAACATCATAGTGCCTGAAAACACCATCAACATATGTCCTCTAGTTCTCGGTTCCAACGAGTGTACGAGTTGGTGCCGGGAACTATATATAAATGGTGTGCTGACTTGAATCTGTTGGGGGTCGACCTCGGTGTGGAATATGTTGTGTTGCCTCTTTTCAAACCGCCTTTTCTTGAGACGCGCAACAGTCACGTCTGTTTAAATGCCCATCAAATCATCTTTAGGTTTTCTTCCAGTTTTGACACTTGTCGAACATCCGTCATGTTCCCGCCAAAAAGGAAACGAATCGGGCGTGTAGAGGCGTTTTTACAGTGCGCTGATCTCAACCGTCTGTTTAAATTTGGCAGACCTCTTTTGCAGTCGACACTTGGCGTTCATCCAGGTTCCTCCTTTCGAACCAACGGTCACGAGCGCCCTGGTCATGACTATAAGAAGGCGAGGCTTTCACTGTTCAATCTTTTTTGGCAATTTCTCTTTCTTTCCCGAAAGTATCTCCGTGAATCGCTCAAATCAGTGTTCTCGAAATTCAACCGCGGGCTTTTTTCTCTGTTGCGAACATAAGGAACGGGCAAACCGTACTGCACAACCTCCGGATTTTCTGAGAAGAAACAAGTAAGTCTTCTGAACGATCGCTTCCCTTTTTTGTGTTATGAATCCTGCTTTTTTTTTTTGAATGTTGCTAGGGAACGACATAAGGCTTTGTTGGATTCTGCTTTAGGGTACTTTTAGAACCCACCTGTTTTAGAAACTGAGTAGTTTCTTAGTTATAGACTGACTTCCCCTTCCTTTTTTGTTTTCCGGATGTCAGGGATGTCTGACAGCAGTTCTTCCCCTGAAAAGCCTGCTAAAACCTCAACTCCCACTGCTGAAGAGCTCTCCTCGGGCTCGGGGGAACCTAGTGTAGAAGACCTTGATACTACCCCTACTCCTTCTGAGATCGAACAAGATTCCTACCATCAAAGGGTTCCTAGGAAGGATCCAGAGTCCGGTGATCTTGGTTCGTCGGCTCTGGATATGAACCGTCCTTCCAAAATAACTGAAGACGACCTTGTCTTACTTCGACAGCGATATAATATTCCGATAGATATCGCCCTTGAAGTTCCCGGCCTGATGGATCGCGCTAGTCAACCTGACGAGGGCTCGGTGGCACTTCTTCCTGCCTTTTTCGAGTGTGGGCTGCGGCTGCCGGTTCAACCTTACTTTGCTTGGATGCTGGCCGAGATGGAGATTGCTCCTTGTCAATTGAGTCTAAACAGTTGGAGGATTTTGGCCGGGTTGTATGTAGATTGGCATCGGGCAGGATTTGGCGAGCCTTCTCTCGAAGAGGTGAAGACGTTATACCGGTTGAAGGCCAATCCTAGGTCGTACCACGGATGGTATTACCTTTCAGCTTATGACAGCTCGTCAAATGTCGTCAAAAAACTCCCTGACTCCAATAAGAATTTTAAAGACCTCTGGTTCTGGGCCATTGGGGATTGGGGACGGTCCCTAAGGTCGGATGAAGGGGAGTTCTTGGTACCGGATATCTTCAGGGCGGGAGGTTAGGAGGTCAACTTTTAGCTTTCCTTAGTTTTTTTTGTTTGGACTCTTACCCCTTCTTTTCTGTTCCTCCTAGCGTGTTGGAGGGATGCTCCCAAGGTTTCCCATCGGGTCCGGAAACGGGTAGTCTGGGCTCGTCGGTATGCTGCCCACTGGAGGGAGTTGGTAATGATGCGGCCTTTGTTGAGTCGGGCCTTACTCGGACTGTCCCTTCGGAGGTCTCGGGTCGGATATGTAGATGTTTGCTGACTGTTTTGACTTCCCTGTTTGTTTATCATGTTTGATGTCTTTGCTGTATGCTCGGGTCCTAATTTCCTTCTCCCATTTTTTTGTAGGCATGTCAAAGAGGCCGAAGTATCTTGAGCGGTTGGCCGGTACCATGAAGAAGGATGGCCACGCTGAAACTGGAACTTCCCGGGCACAGCCTGAATCCGTTGCGGTTGGGGGGGTACCTCAAAGGAAGGTTCAGCCGGCTACTCGGGATCCATCCTCTCCACCCGGTTTGCAGTTATCAGGATCTGCTCGGTTGGTCAGTCCGCCGAAGCCTTTTAGGAAAATGAGGCGTCAATTTGGGGCCGAAGAGGCTGAGTTGGAGGGCGAGGAGCCTGTGCAGGGCAAGAAGAAAGATGCCCGTCGGGGGAAAAAATCTTCTGAGGGCTCCTCTAAGAAGCGAAAAGGTTCCGTGATCCTCGGGGTGGATGATTTGGGTGAAGGCATCCGGGAGGCTACTTCTCACCTAGTGCCGGCTTTTAATGAATTGGCTGAGGTGATTCCCCCGGGGGAGGTTTCGAGATATGAAGATATCTCTCCTGAAGCCTTGGTGACCGAGATGAGCTCTCAAATGGCAAAGGTAGTTTTATTCTTCTTCTTTCTGATTTCGGTTCTCGGTCTTCTTTATCTCATATCTTGACTTTCTTTGTTTTTTTGCAGGCTACTTACCTCATGGCCAAGAATAAGGACCTCATTTTGAGTCTATTGTCCGAGGGTGGTCAGGCCCAGAGACTTCAGAATCGCCTTACAGAAGTGGAAGCTAAACTGGCTGACCAGGAGGAGGTGATAAAGAACATTGAATCGACTGCAATTGAGAACTTCAAAACAAACAAGGCTTTCAAGGCTGCTGCTGCGTGGTTGGAGCGAAAACTCGCCGACACTGCACGGGAGGATTTGCAAGTCGCCCAATCTGAGATCGACATTTTGAAAGGGAAGGTAACAAGCGTTGAGGCCAAGTTGAAAACCCAGGATGAACAGATGGCACGGGCCCGAGACGTTCTTGAGAGGAAAGAGGCTGAGCTTGAGGATAGAGAGGCCGATCTTGAGGAGAAGGATGCCATCCGCCTTGAGGGGGTTGGTGACTGTGCTGAACTGATATCGATGGTGCTGCCAAGTCTGAACATGGATCCCATTTATGCGGCCATCAGTTTTTGCAAGGGGGAAATTTCTGAGGAGGAGTTCCAGAAGTGGCTCCCTCCTCCTACCGAAGAGGTGATGGATCCCGACCTGATTTCGGTTGTTCCGGCTTCGGGGCTTTCCAAGAAGGACGACCTGATGTTCCTGCCCCCGGCGAGGACTGCCTTCAGATCCCTCCTCCCATCCCTGAAGCAGAGGTCTCTCATGCCGCCGAGGTTGAAGCTGCAGTTCCTCCTCCCGAGGTCGAGCCGATCCTTCCGCTGTCTGAGCCAGCTGAGGAAGAAATTCCCGCCCCTGTGTGGGCTGAATGAGAAGGGTAACCCGACCGGGGCCCTGTGTACACTTTAATTTTTGTAATAACATTTAAGCTGTATTTGACATACACATATATATGTTTTTATGTGTCCTTCTTTATCTTTTTCTCCTTTTTCTTTATGTTCCTGTTATCCGAACACTTTGAGACCCTTCGGGGGTCATCATGAGCTGGGGGGGCATAACCCGACCCCGAGCTGAGTTAGACACTTAATTCTGGGGGGATGTTACCTCCCCAATTCAAAGAAGCTGGCTCGGTGGGACGTAACCCGACCCCGAGCTGAGTGAAAAGATGGGCTCTGGGGGAATGTTACCTCCCAATCCAAAGAGCTGACTCGGTGGGATACAACCCGACCCGAGCTGAATGAAAACACTTGGCTCTGGGGGAATGTTACCTCCCCAGACCAACGAAGACCGACTCGGTGGGACGTAACCCGACCCCGAGCTGAGAAAAGTACTTGGACCTGGGGGAATGTTTCGTCCCCAGTCCGAAGGCTGACTCGGTGGGACGTGCCCCGACCCCGAGATGAGATAGATAAAGTGGCATCGGTGGAATGAAATCCAGTCCCGAGCCGTTTAATCAAGTGGTCTCGGCGGATTGAATCCAGTCCCGAGCCGATTAACGAGGAGGCCTCGGCGGAACGTAATCCAGCCCCGAGCCGACTAACCCCTGGGACTTATTCAGAAGGGAAGTGAATCAACCTTTGAAGCCCTACCGGATCTGGCATGGGCGTCCCGCTGCCAGACCGGCGAAAAACAAAAACAGGATTCTGGAAAATAAAATCAAAAGGTGGGGGGTGACTTAGCACCTATCCCAAAAAAATGTTTTTGCAAGCATAAACAACAACATGGATGTCTCAAAACAGCGTCCCGTCTGAGGTCTATAAAAACATAATTCGGAATCTTTCAATTCAGTTCAATTCAGTGTCCCGGCGAACCAGGATTCGGATCAGAGAGCGTTTAAATGGTAAGGGCACATCCTCTATACGTAGGGAGCCTGTATATTGCACGAGGGCTCCTCCTTACCACGCTGGAGCAGGCACACGCCACAGGGGCACAACGCATCCCCGTGCTGTGTCTCTCGCAGATCCGGATGATGAATGGATCAAAAGAGTGTCCGGGATACTAAGGGTATATTCCTCCTTAGGTCCGGCATCACTGGAGCTAGCAATCGTCATGGGGGTGTCATCACCCCCGTGCTATGCTTTCCCACGGATCCATTACATCAGGTAGGTGAGGATCAAAAGAGTGTTCGACACATTAAGGGCATGTTCCTCCTTATCTTCGGTAACACTGGAGTATGCAATCGCCACGGGGGTATCATTCCTCCATGTGCTATGCTTCTCCCGAATCCTATGCATCGAGTACGCCCCTGAGGACCCCGAGTCAAGAGAGATACTTGGTTCTGGAGGAATGTTCCGTCCCTAGGCCGATAAGCGTGACTCGGTGGGACGTAACCCGACCCCGAACCGAAAAGTCAAGTGTCTTCGGCGGAACAAGATCCAGCCCCGAGCCGACTAATGAAGAGGCCTCGGCGGAACGTAATCCAGCCCCGAGCCGATTAATGAAAAGGCCTCGGCGGAACGTAATCCAGCCCCGAGCCGATTAATGAAGAGGCCTCAGCGAAACGTAATCCAGCCCCGAGCCGATTGAAATGGTAAGGGTATAACCCTCCTTATGTTATGTTTCTCACAGATCTATGTTCTTTGATTTTTGTATGGAGTCGAACGACTCTGGTGTGACTTTGTGTCTTTTTATGGCGGTAGTTGTGGTCGGGTAGTTGCGAGTTTTGTGTTTTTTAGTTTTGGATCGTCGTTCTGAGTATGTCCCCGAGTTTTTTGAATATGGTTTTGTAAAGTTTTATTTTTCTAGGAGAGCGTTTGGAAAAAAGAAACTTTTTATTCATACTCGGGGATATACTGCACTTCTTACAACTCTATGTGGGTCATTTTGAGAGAGGCTTCTGTATTTGGACTCCTGTCGTAAACAGATAGGAGGGAGGGAAAGTTTACTGGAAGTATTTCCTCAACATCTCAGCGTTCCATGGCTTTTTAATCTTGTGCCGTCAAGGGCATTACTTTATAGCAGTAAAGTCCCTGATCTGTGATGAAAGTTGTCTTCTCTTCGTCTGCAGGGCATATTTTGACCTGGTTGTATCCGGAGAAAGCATCCATGAAGCTCAATAATCCTTGACAGGCTGTGGTGTCTACTAGCTGGTCTATGTTCGGCAAAGGAAAGCTGTCCTTTGGGCACGCCTTGTTTAGGTCGGTGAAATCGACACACATTCGCCACTTGCCATTGTTTTTTCTGACCAACACCACGTTTGATACCCAATCCGGGTACCTCGCCTCCCTGATGAGACCTGCCTTTAGTAACTTCTCGACCTCGGCTGCTATTGCTTTACTCCTTCTTGATTGAAGTTCCTTCTCTTTTGCCTGACCAGCTTGCGAGATGGATCTACTGCTAGACGGTGATTGATGAATCTCGGGTCGATTCCAGGCATGTCATTGTATCCCCAGGCAAAGACGTCCGGGTATCCTTTCAGGCATTCTAGCAGATCTTGTCATAGAGACTTGCTCAGGCCTCCCCCTATCTTTATACTTTTTCCTGGCCCGTAGAGTTCTATTTCTTCCGTCTCCTCAGCTGCAGCGAGTCGGGCATTTTTGTTTGGCCGGGGCTCTGGGCTTCTATCTTCTTCTTTCTTCACCCAGGCTTCTTTGTCGTTTTCGGGTATCTTTTTGATGCAGAGAGTTTCTCGTGAGAGAGTTGCGAAGCAGCTTCGAGCTATTTTCTGGCTTTCGCATACGATTCTGATCCCCTCCCGGGTGGGGAATTTCATTTTTAGGTGGTAGCAGGACATTGCGGTTTTTGTTTTCATCATGAAAGGTCGTCCGACGATGGCTTGGTAGCTGCTCATGCAGTCCACTACAGCGAAGTCCGTCATGATCGTCCGGGTCCGGGGATGTGTCCCGACTGTTATTGCCAAATGTATCCTTCCCAGTGGGATGACGGCTGATCCTCCGAAATCGTACAAGGGAGTGCTATCGTTGGTCAGGGTTGCATATTCCACCCCTAGGTCGTCCAGTGCTTCTCTGGAAATTATGTCAACTGCGCTTCCGGGGTCCACTAGGATTCTGTCTACCTCCGACCCGCCGACTATTGCCTTGATTATCAACGCATCGTCATGAGGGAAACTTACTCCTCGGCATCCTCATCAGTAAACATTATTGGTACCGACCGACTTCCCTGGAGTCCTGTGACCTGCTCTGTTTCTAGGACGTCTGGTCCTCGGGTTCTGCTGTAATCTTTCCTTGACCGGTTAGAGTTTTCGGCCAGTGTTCTCCCTCCTGCGATGATATTGATTTGGCGGCCACGTGCTCTTTTGTCTGGCCGTCATGACTTCGTGGTCAATGTATTTGTTCAGATACCCGTTTCGTGCTAGATCTTCCATTTGTTCTCGTAGATCTTTACATCAGTCAGTTGCATGTCCTCTGAAGTTGTGGTGTACACAATAAGCCTTTTGGTTCCTTTGTCCAGGGGGAATCTTCTTTGGTCGGGTTCTACTAAGAGGCATTTCCCCTGGATCTCCATGACAATTTGTCCCAGTGGTTTCTTTAGGGGAATGTATGCATCTTCCCCAACCACATGATTTACTTGGGTCGGTGCCCTTCTCTCTTGGTTGTCTCGGTGCAGTGGTTTGAACTCCTTGTGCTTCGGGGGTGGTCTTCTGGATTCTCTTTCTACACGCGCGGGGGCACCTTCCCTTGTGGTTCTTTCTCTGATGGTGTTCCCTTTTCGGGATACTTTCTCCTCGTTCTCTAATAAAATGAATTTTCGGGCCACCTCTAGGGCAGTTGCGTAGTCCGGGGTGTCTTGGATCCTTAGGTGGGTCCATAGCCTCCCGACTTTCAAGGCTCCTTTCAAGCTTTCCAGGGCCTCGGGGGATTCGTACCCTCCGACTTCGAGTACCAGATTGTGGTATCTTTCAATAAATATTTTCAATGGTTCATCGTCTCCTTGTTTCATAAGCCTTAGTTCTCCAATTGTCTTTCTGGGGACGCAAGCCCCATTGAAGTGTCGTATGAATGACTTTCTGAGTTGTGCGAAGCTGCTGATGCTTCTTGGGGCTAGGCTTCTATACCATAGAATGGCCGGTCCGGCTAGAGTTAAGGGGAACACTTTGCAAATGGCGTCCCCTGTTACCCCTTGTACCTCCATTAGTAGGACGAAGCCTTCGATGTGGGTTTTGGGGTCGGTATGGCCCTTGTATGACGTCATGTTTGGCATACTGAATCTTTTTGGGAATTCTCTGACTTTATTTCTTCTGTGAGGGGGGACTCATCTTTGCCGTCCTGGACATCCCCTCTGTCCGTATTGGGGTATACTCCCCATTTGACCAGCTCCTCCCGTAACCAAGATTTCATGCCGCTGTCCTTGGTTCCATGCCTCCTGCGGTTTCCTCTCTTTTTGTTGTCCTGGGCGCGGTACTTCTCAGGCCGGTATCTTCCCGTACTCTCTCGTATATTCTTTCCTTCTTCTCCGGGTGCTGTGAGGCCATCGTAGGAGGAGTCTGGTGACGATTTGTCTCCTCTTCCTCCCACATGTCCTCGGTCTGGGAATCTTTCTGCACCACCACGGACCTTACCATGTAGGGATCCCTCCTCCGGGGTCTGTCATCCTCACTTGTATCGATAATTATTTTTCCTTCTGCTATGTCGTTCCTTCGTCGGCTAGTCCCGGTCTCGAATTTTCCGTCGTGCGCTCCTTCTATCTTTTCCAACCGGTCTACTATGGTTTTTAGCAGGGTTTGATTTTCCTCCCTTTCTTTCCTTAGGTTCTCCTCGATTTTCTCCATCCAATATGCAGCCGAGCTCCCAGATGATTGGTGGTTTCCGCCTTCCGCCATTGTCTCACTACGCGAGTTGCTTTTTGTTGAATCCCCACAGACGGCGCCAACTGTTGACGGCTGATTTTGGTCTCAGGGTAATATGGGAATATCACCTCCGAGGTAATCCTCCTTCAATAGTGAATTTGTTTGGTTATGGGGGACCAAAAGCAAATTTAGCGAGAGACAGATAAACACACCAATCGACAAAGAGATTTACGTGGTTCGGTGGATTTTGGATCCGACCTACGTCCACGGGCACAAAGAGGATGATACTTTTATTACTGAAAATACGCTTCTTAGGTCTCTTCTTTGTTTTTTACAAGTCAGAGCTTGATGATTTTGATCACTGATTTTTTGATGCCCCTTACACATACTCTGCCCTCCTATTTATAATAGTACAGAAATCAGACTCCTATTTGCATAAGAAATCCTAGTTGAACTTAGTCTTCTCCTCTTGTGAGGATTCCTAATCCAACGTTGTCTTCTCTTTTCTTATTCCTTGTGGTATTCTGACTTCATTTCTTTGTGTGAGTAGGATAATTCGTTTATCTTATCCGCAGGAATAGGGTGTCGTCATCCTTGAGCATGTCTTGCTATCTGGTCGGTCTTCATGAGGTCGGTCATGGTAATCTTTTATGCCGAGAATGATTCTGTCGACCTGATAGTGCCCGGCTATCTGACCCCAAGTGATCGGCGACCGGTCATAAACTGCTCGGTACATATCTGTGTGGTCGGTCTGGAACCGTAAGGTGTTTGTCCTTTGACTGCAAAGTGGTCGGGTTGGGTTTTAATGATCTCAACCAAGCAGGGATTTACCCTTTCTGTCATCGTCGTGCTGTTTTAAACATCATAGTGTCTGAAAACATCATCAACAGAAGTAAAATAAAATTTATAAATGTGCAATTAAATTTTATCACTCTATATATTAAAACAAGGAAAAAAAATACTAGTATCATCAAAATTACTCAATTCACATAATAACTTTTGGAGACAATAAAATATTCTATCATTGTCGATAATTAAAATAATCAATAATGATATATATATATATATATATATTTTGAATAAGTATTTCTTTAGTATAGAATTGCAGTTAAATAGTGATTTTTACTTAAAATTATCATTTAATTAAATAATTGTTTTTACACATAATTTTTTATTATTGATTTAAAATTAAAATGATGTAGGTATTGATGGAATATATCTATAGCTATTCTTAAGTAATATATCTTATGATTATGATAGACAACTATTGATTGAGTCGTACGTCGATAGATAAAGTCATTAATAATTTGCGTTCTGCTACACCCCATGCCTTTCACGTGATGCCTATTGGGCGGAACGAATTAACGAATCGAATCTGTATCGAATCCTAAACGAATCGAATTAAAATGTGATGTATTTGTATTCGATTCGTTTATTAAATGAATCCTAATATCATGATTCGTATTCGATTTGTTTATTAAACGAATCAAATACGAATATTTGTTTATTCGTTTAGTCAATGATATTATTTAATAAAATAATTTATCACACTTGATTTACATTAATTCTTCATAAATATATACATATGAAATATGTAATTAATATATTTACTAAAAATACATCACCAAATATCAAAAATATTATTTTTTCTATGATAATTAGCTATAATTTCTCGAATCTTAATTAAGAATTAACAAGAAGTATGAAATAAAAATAATAAAACGAATTATAAATAAATAAACGATCAATAAACTTAAATTCGTGTTCGATCGAATTGATCTATTTATTAAACGAATCTATTTTTTCAAATTCGTATTCGTTTTAAAGCGAATCGAATCGAACGAATAAACGAATAATGACCCGAATCGGCACTGATGCCTGGTTTTGGCACTGTCGGCTATCTTTTCATTTGAATCTAATAGATACCAAATCCAATCAAACCTGAAGCAAGAACTCAAAAGGAAGTGTAAGAAAATGGAAACTGCTTATGCGGCAGGTGCAGGTACTTTAGTGTAGTAATTTTTTAATTCTGAAATTAATAAGTATAAATTTTCACATGAAATTAAGTAAATTAATGATTATCGTGTGCTTTGTGTTACAATTACAAATGGTAAAAATAAGTTGTGCTTGTGATTGCAGATGCAGACACTTCAGGAGGTAGATATCGCCTTCCTCCACCTGAGATCAGAGAAATCGCGGAAGCTCCAACACTTCCTGCACTGTCATTTTCGCCACGAAGGGATAAGATTCTGTTTCTCAAGCGGAGTGCTTTGCCTCCGTTGGTAGAGCTAGCAAGGCCAGAACACAAGTTGGCCGGTATTCGTATCGATGGGAAATGCAACACCAAGAGTAGAATGCCATTCTACACTGGTATTGGAATTCATCAGTTGTTGCCTGATGATACCCTTGGCCCAGAGAAAGGTTCATGGATTCCCTGATGGTGCAAAGATCAATTTTTTTTCCTGGTCACCAGATGGACATCATTTAGCATTCAGCGTTCGACTTGATGATGAGGAGGAGGATAACATTAGCAGTAAGCTTAGAGTTTGGGTTGCTGATGTTGAAACTGGAAAGCTAGACCATTGTTTCAGTCTCCAGATATCTATCTAAGTGCTGTTTTTGGGAATTTTGTTTGGGTAAATAACTCCACTTTGTTAGTTTACACTATCCCTTTATCACGTGGAGACCCACCAAAGAAACCTTTGGTTCCCTTAGGCCCGAATATACAATCTAATGAACTGAAAAATGTTATTCAAACTAGAATGACTGAGGATTTGTTTAAGGATGAGTATGATGAGGATTTGTTTGACTATTATGCCATCACACAACTTGTTTTGACTTCTTTGGATGGGACGGTGAAGGAAATTGGGCCTCTAGCTGTATACACATTACTGGAACCTTCTCCGGATAACAAATACCTTTTGGTCACTTCAATTCACAGGCCATATTCTTTTATAGTACCTTGTACAAGATTTCCTCAAAAGGTACAAGTGTGGACAGCAGATGGGAAATTTGTCAGAGAACTTTGTGATTTGCCTGCTGCTGAGAATATGCCGATTGCATTCAATAGTGTTCGAGAAGGAATGCGATTAATCGATTGGAGAGCAGATAAGCCATCAACACTTAACTGGTATGTAATTGAACTTTATGTGTGTGAATGAATATATGTGAATTTGAATTTTAGTGATGGCACATTTTGCATCGTGTAAAATCCTAACCATCACATCCTAATGGGTTTTTAGGGCAGAGACACAAGATGGAGGTGATGCAAAAGTAGAAGTTAGTCCACGTGATATAATTTATACACAGCCAGCAGAGCCTGTAGAGGGTGAAGAACCTGAAATCTTACACAAACTTGATCTTCGCTTCAGGTTTGAACTTGCTATATGTTCTGTTTTTTCCATAAAAAAAAATTTTCACTGCATAAATACCTCCAGAAAGATCTTTGTAGGAATGTGGCTCTAGTGAATTTTATCATAGTTAAAGCTTCTTTTCATGTTCTTCATGATGATGCTTCCAAGCATATATTTTTTTTCTATTTTTTAGCACTTGCATACATTAAAAGTCCCCAGTAAAGCATATAATACATGAGAACATGTCCGACACTAAGCTAAAGTTTAACTTAATTCCTACTATTGTGAACATGATGATTTTAGTTGGGTATATTTCAATCTTAAGATTGCTTCGCTTACATACTCGAAGGTTTAACAAAGAATATTGTTGTTTTTTTTTTTTTGTATGTAATATTGGCGCCGTCACAGAGGTGTTTCTTGGTGTGATGACTCACTGGCCCTATTTCATGAATCTTGGTTTAAAACAAAAAGAACAAGAACCTGGGTGATATCTCCTGGTACTAAAGATGTGGCTCCATGCATACTGTTTGATCGGTCATTGGAAGATGTATACTCTGATCCGGGGTCAGCCATGATGAGAAAAACATCTACCGGGACTAATGTGATAGCGAAGATAAAGAAAGAAAATGATGAAGGGACTTACATTTTACTTAAAGGAAATGGTGCTTCACCAGAAGGGAATATTCCCTTTCTTGATTTGTTTGACATGTAAGCTCTTTAAAAACTTATTTTTATATTTCGTGGTGTGTTCTCCTGTGCCATACTAACAACCAAGATCTACCAGAAATACTGGCAGCAAAGAACGAATATGGGAGAGCGACAAGGAAAAGTATTACGAGATTGCTGTTGCTTTAATGTCTGGCCAGTCAGAAGGTGACTTAAATCTTAATCAGTTGAAAATACTGACTTCCAAGAGTCAAAAACCGAAATTACCCAATATTATATCCTGAGATGGCCGGATAAGAAATCTTGTCAGATTACAGAATTTCCCCATCCATTTCCTCGGTTGGCATCATTGCAGAAAGAGCTGATCAAGTACCAGAGGAAGGATGGGGTTCAGCTTTCTGCAACATTGTACTTGCCACCAGGCTATGAACCGTCCAAAGATGGCCCTCTTCCATGTCTATTTTGGTCTTACCCTGGAGAATTTAGAAGCAAAGATGCTGCTGGACAAGTGCGTGGTTCTCCTAATGAATTTGCAGGCATGACTCCGACATCATCCCTTATTTTTCTGGCTAAGAGGTATCATTAATTCCACTTTCTTTTGGTTTTTCATTTCTAAGCCTTACGTGAAGATCAAGCTATAGTGAAGTCTTCATCCTGCAGGTTTGCTATTTTGGCTGGACCATCAATTCCTATAATTGGCGAAGGTGATGAGGAGCCAAATGACAGGTATTTGATACTCACGTACTTGGACATGGTTCATTGTCATTCATATATATAAAATGATTGTGTTAGTTCCATTTTTATTGGCAATGTCCGTAACAAAACAAGCTCAATTGAGTTGTAATAAGTCTTGAAGAACTTGAAGTTATTGAACTGGTATTTGGCAAAGTTGGAGCAATTTCGTTAGTGCTGCGTTCGTTGCAACATTCGAACGTGTGGCTTACGTGTGGCGTTAGTGTCACATTCGTTGTTGGGTTCGAACGAAATTTTCCTGAGTGTAAACGTTCGAGTTGCGTTCGAGTAAGTGTTCGAACGAAATATTTCAGAGAGCAGACGTTGGAGATGCGTTCGAGTAAGCGTTTAGACGAACCTTTCCAGTGGGCACGTGTTCGTGGTGCGTTCTAGTAAACGCTCGTGCGTATCTCAGTTATTTTGGACGTGTTTTCAAGCCCATTTGCTCATGGAAACCCTAGATCTTTCCCTACCTATAAATATAACCTTATAGTCATTTTCCCCTAAGTTGAAAGCACATTCCTTTGAGCCTGAACACATTCTTAGTTTTCAATATCTTTGTTTTCACCTTGAAGACTTCGTGTTCTCCTGTCTTCTTTGTTTTGGTGAAAGTGTTATTTGTTAAACCATCAACACAACAAACCCAATTTCCTAAACCTTCAGAGTTCTCAAGGAGAAAGATTGGCAGTCGGAGTTCCGGCGTTCAGAGTTGCAGAGTTGATTCACTCAGAGACTTCAGAGGTTCTGAAGAAAATCGTGGGGTACGGGCTTGAGGAGTTCCTTGAGTTCTTGCAGTCTAGAGGTACTAGAGTCGGTGGAGTTGCCACCATAGGTCTTTTACCATCACTGTAAGTTTTTCTCTTTATAGTGGATTTGGCCGGTAGCCGAGATACCTGGAGTGGTTTTTTACTCGCACGAGTTTTCCACTTCGTCATCAAAATTATTGTGTCAATTTTATGTGATTGTTATATTTATTGCATTGTTTTTAATACTTTGCATTATATTTTAATTGTTAGATTTGTGGTTGCTTGTTGAGAATCCATAGACACATTAATTAATACTTGTCTTAGTTAATTGTGATAAATTCTGCATAGGGTTAGAACTTAGGATAATTACGAACTTTCAATTGGTATCAGAACCTGAACTCGATCATTGACCCATTAGCTATGGAAAGAAGCCAACCTTTAAATTGTCCCCCATTCTTTGATGGGACTGAGTATTTACATTGGAATGTTCGAATGAGAGTGAAATCCTTAGATAAGAGAGTCTGGATGACAGTAGAGTACGGGTGGAAACCTCATGTGGTTATGATTGATGGACCTAGACCAATGATGAATTTGATGCTAGCAATAGGAACAGCAAGGCAATTAATGCCATTCATGGTGCTGTATGCTCAGCTGAATTTAGGAGAATTTCTATGTGTGAAATAGCCAAGGATGCTTGGGACATCTTGAAGACTGTGCATGAGGGCACACTGTCTGTTAAAAATAATAAACTTCAGGATCTAGCCACTAGGTTTGAGGTCACTAACATGAAAGATGATAAGACCTTTGATGAATTTTATGCTAAGATTAACGATATCGTTAACTCAAGTTTCAACCTAGGCGAGACTATTCCTACCAATAGGATAGTGAGAAAAATCCTTAGATCCCTGCATGATAAGTTCCTACCTAAGATCACTGCCATCGAGGAAAACAATGACCTCGATCAGCTTAAATTAGAGGATCTCGTAGAAAAACTACAGGTTTATGAAAAGAAATTTCCTGTTATAAAAAGCCAAAAACTACAACGATGAAAATCGCAAAGGAATTGTTCATGATCCGTCAAGTGATGATGATGATACCCTCACAGATCAGGATCTGGTCATGTTTGCAAAGAGGTTTAAGAAATTTCTTAAACTTAAGAAGAGTGGTCGTAGCAGTGATAGGGATATGGATGATATGCCCAAAGAGAGTAGGCATAGTAGAAGAGAGTCTAGATAAGATATGGGTAGCAAACCCTGTGGTATCCAATGCCATGAATGTGAAAGGTATATGCATATTAGATCTAAGTGTCCTACATACCTTAAGGCTAAAGGTAAGAAAGTCATCACATCCTCTCTTAGTGATTCAGAAGGTGGCTATACTTCTTATGAGTCTTCTAAAGATAAGAGCAATTTTATGGCTTTTGTTGCTAGTGTGACTGATGAGAGAGATAATGATGTTAATGATACTGTTTCAGAATTCTCTCTCATTGAGTTTGTAGATGAGGATAGTCTTCAGGTAGCTTATGTTGAACTGTTTAATGAGAGTTTAGCTATCAAGAAGACGAACATAGAGGTCAGTAAGAGGCTGAAAGATGTAGAGCTAGAAAAGAATGAAGCTCATGCTAAGTTTGAGCAAAGCCTAATGATAGATGACCTCGAGGAGAGGAATAAGAGTCTAGTTGATAGAGTCCAATCCTTAGAAACTGAACTTGAAAATGCTAGAACCCAGATGTCTGCATTTTCTAGTGGGAATAAAAAACTAGATCACATGTTAGGGATTAGCTTTAAGCCTAATTGTGATAAAACGTCATCGTATAGAGTTGTGCCTAACCCTCCTAAACATGACTTAGGTAAGAAGCATGTTGAGTGTAATCATGTGTTTCCTCAGTTTATTCCTCGTTCTGTAACCCAACCTCGATCTAGAGGTGTTGTGGGTAAATCTCGCTCTCATCCAAGGTTTGTGCCTGTTTGCCATCATTGTGGCAAGACATGACACATTACGCCTAAGTACTTCATGTTGCACAAACAAAAGAAAAGGCCTAAGATTGTGTTACCTAGATTTGATTCCTCAAATCTAGTGTCTCAAGTTTCTACACTAACCAAACAAGCTCAATTATTTAGTGAGAAACTTGCTGTGTTGACTAGGAATTCTCAAGTGGAAGAGATTCCTAAGAAAGTTTGGGTGAGGAAGCAAGATGACTTCCCAACTATTTCTGAATGCCTTGATAGGCATGATGAGAGTGCACTTCGGTGTAACTCTTCCTAGAAGTTGCATTTGTCTTCCCATTGCATGTGAGTGTGCGTGTGTTTTTATGTTTTTGCACGTTTATTTTCTATTCACTGCATATGGGTGTGTGTGTTTTGTTTTTGTTGTATGTCCTTTGGTATATATGATGGAAACCCGGACATAAATTTTATTGCCAATTCCGAATGGATGGTAGTATGATCTGCACTCAGGATACAACTCCACGTACCATTGGATATTGACAAGTCATGTTGTGTCTTTACATTTTTTTGGTGTGCGTGTTAAAACTGAAAAATAAAAAAAAATATAAATTGAAAAAGACCAAAAATATTTTTTTGTGGCTGGTTAGAACTTAGAGCATGTAAAAGAATGTTGCATGTTTCATGTGATCCTGGTATGTAGGATATATAGTTATGCATGTATAATATGCTTTTATTTTTCTTGATGCTCTATGTGCATGAGTGTGTGTGATAAAAACCTTTAATATTTCTTGTGCTTGCACTTCACATACACGCTTTTATTATTGTCAATGCTTGGTCGCATATATGAGTTTTTTGACGGCAATCTAATCTCTACCATACTTTGCTCACTAAATAGTGTCACCTTTAACTAGATGACCTTGTGCTATCCTCTTGTAAAAATAAAAAAATTTTACATGAGTCTCAAGTGCAAAAGAGTTTATGGGTCAAATTCAAAAGATAAGGGCAAAATCTCTTCACTTGAAAGAGTTTTTATTTATGAGCTCATCTTATTTATGGGGAGAATAATATAGCATGCAACCAATGTTGCTTATTTTCAGGTCCTAGTGGTGCTGAGTTTTTGAACACATATTTTGTGAACTTGGTTTGTTAAGAGATGAGATTTTTTTGGCTTTGTCCCGCTCATAAAATAAGGTCTTAAGTCTTGATCGTGTGGCACTTATTTTTCACGCAAGTGCTTGTTATGCTTTGATGTTTATGTCATATGCATGTGTATAGTATTTAGCAAAATTAAAGTGATGCATATTATCTCATGTCATAAACAGTTGAATACTGACTGGGTATCATTATACTTGCTTGAAGTGCAGTTTCAGTCAATTTTGTTGTTTTTTGTTTTTACCTCATTGCGTGCCTGTGTATGCTTCAAGTTTCTGCATACATATTTTCGGTGCATATTTTATGAGTGTTTACTTCTCGTATGATTTTGTGCTAAATTAGTAGAGCTGTTAGTAAAGGGGGGGTAAGTTCTATTTGCATATACTCTTGCATGTGTTGTTTATCCTGGTACCTTCACCCTTTGTCATTTCGTGACAAAAATAGGGAGATTCGATTAAGGGGGAGTGGTAGTATATGGGAGTCGTAGTATATCCATTTGATATCTCCGTTTTAAGGGGAGTAAGATTAAAAGATAATATGATATCTACAATCTATTTATACATGAATGAGTTTTATTGCTGTTTTATCTGTTCTTTATAATCTCTGTGTTTTTCACGGTATATTGTTGTTTGTGGACGTTTCAGGTAAGCAGATTTGGTAGCTGAGGTGGCATTGATTTGAAGACTAATTGGTTAGGTATTAGATCGAGTCTTAATGTAATAAGTCATTGTCGTGATGGTTGGAAGTTGACTATTTTCTTTCTGGGTCTTTTACCGTAGTCTTTGTACTAGGTAGTGTTTTGTCACGGAATGTCAAATGGGGAGATTGTTAGTTCCATTTTTATTGGCAATGTCCGTAAGAAAACAAGTTCAATTGAGTTATAATAAGTCTTGAAGAACTTGGAGCTATTGGACCGGTATTTGGCAAAGCTGGAGGAATTTCGTTAGTGCTGCGTTCGTTGCAGC
The DNA here is from genome assembly GCA_019454045.1 of Zanthoxylum bungeanum. NCBI lineage: Eukaryota > Viridiplantae > Streptophyta > Magnoliopsida > Sapindales > Rutaceae > Zanthoxylum > Zanthoxylum bungeanum. The sequence continues at coordinate 15,174 of SKCR01001327.1, read as the reverse complement.
GTTCGAACGTGTGGCGTTAGTGGCACGTTCGTTGTTGGGTTCGAACGAAATTTTCCAGAGAGCAGACGTTCGAGTTACGTTCGAGTAAGCGTTCGAACGAAACATTCCAGAGAGCAGACGTTCGAGGTGCGTTCGAGTAAGCGTTCGGACGAATCTTTCCAGTGGGCTTGCGTTCGTTGTGCGTTCTACTAAACGTTCGAACGCCCGTGCGTATCTCAGTTATTTTGGACGCGTTTTCAAGCCCATTTTCTCATGGAAACCTTAGATCTTTCCCTACCTATAAATATGACCTTATAGCCACTTTCCCCTGAGTTGAAAACACATTCCATTGAGCCTAAACACATTCTTAATTTTTAATCTCTTTGTTTTCACCTTGAAGACTTCGTGTTCTCATGTCTTCTTTGTTTTGGTGAAAGTGTTTTTTGTTAAATCATCAACACAACAAACCCAAGTGTTCTTTGTTAAACCATCAACACAACAAACCTAATTTCCTAAACCTTCAGAGTTCTCAAGGAGGAAGATTGGCAGTCGGAGTTCCGGCGTTCAGAGTTGCAGAGTTGATTCACTCAGAGACTTCAGAGGTTCTGAAGAAAACCGTGGGGTACAGGCTTGAGGAGTTCCTTGAGTTCTTGCAGTCTAAAGGTACTAGAGTCGGTGGAGTTGCCACCATAGGTCTTTTACCATCACTGCAAGTTTTTCTCTTTATAGTGGATTTGGACTGGTAGCCGAGATACCTGAAGTGGTTTTTTTCTTGCACGAGTTTTCCACTTCGTCACTAAAATTATTGTGTCGTTTTTGTGTGATTCTTCTATTTACTGCATTGTTTTTAATACTTTGCATTATATTTTAATTGTTAGATTTGTGGTTGCTTGTTGAGAATCCATAAATACATTAATTAGGACTTGTCTTAATTAATTGTGATAAATTCCGCATAGGGTCAGAACTTAGGATAATTACGAACTTTCAGATTGTTTCATAGTGCACTTGCTGGAAATTATGGATGGCAGTGCATGATTATTGGTAGAATCTAAAGCTTTTCACTATTCAATTGGAAATGCTGTACAAATATCAGAAACAAATCAGTGCTTTATATCTCCCAGCTGTCGACATTGTGTTTTCTATTAAACTTGTTAAAACTAAAACTACTTAACAGATTTATTTATTAGGTGGTGGAGCAATTGGTTGCGAGTGCAGAAGCCGCTGTGTAGGAAGTTGTTCGACGTGGAGTAGGCCTTTTGACACTCTGTATGAATACTACTGCTTCGGTCCTGACTATAGGTTTATAATAGGACTTTTTGGTGCTGAACTTGTTCAGGTGGCTCATCCAAGCAAAATTGCTGTGGGAGGACATTCCTATGGTGCATTCATGACTGCTAACCTACTAGCACATGCACCCCATCTTTTCTGTTGTGGAATTGCTCGTTCTGGAGGTTACAACAGAACACTTACGCCTTTTGGTTTTCAGGTAGCAACATAACCATCTTTACCAAAATACTCTTTCGAAATCTCCCAAGTTATGTTTCTTACTTTGATGCACATATGACTTTCTCATGTTAACTGGTGTAGAACGAGTACAGAACTCTTTGGGAGGCTACCAATACTTACATAGAGATGAGCCCCTTCATGTCTGCAAATAAAATTAAGAAACCAATCTTGCTTATCCATGGAGAATATGACAATAAAGTAGGACTATTAGCCATGCAGGTAAAAGCTTCATCTTCCTCTTTTTTGAGTGAAAATAACAGTAGCCTATTAATTAATAATCCAATATCTTCAGTAGAAATAATTTCATCATCTCATTATTTATTTTAATAATTTTTATTTTGGGCAAGCTTTTTAGTGATTTTGTTGCTGATACATTATATAATGTCTTATTCCGGCATTTGCACATGATGCAGTCGGAAAGATTTTTTGATGCTTTGAAAGGACATGGGGCTCTTTGTCGCTTAGTCGTTCTTCCCTTTGAGAATCATGTCTACGAGGCACGTGAGAACATAATGCATGTTCTTTGGGAAACTGACAGATGGCTTGAGAAATATTGTCTCAAACACTTCTGATAGTAAGTGCGGACCTTGAGCAGTGTAATGACATGTAAGCAAAGGCGCCACTGATTCTGAAAATGAAACAGCTGCTGTCAGTGGAGGCGATATCTCTTCATTGTAATTGGTTAATTTAATGTTTTTTTTTGTGTGCTGATTTTCATGTGTTTTCCAACACAATATGTGTAATAGAATAAAAATGTTTCTCCACCATTGGTTCACGATCTATTTTCATGCTAGTTTTCTATGATAATGCCTACAGAAGTATTCTTCAACTATTTGGTTTCCACGATCTATTGCACAATATTTCTGTTAACTGGCGTTATCAGGAATATAGAAACTTTCATATGTTCTACATTAGTTGTGGCTATTTACTGATTTATATTAAGCTATCAGGAATATAGAAATTTTGATGTCTAAATTATACCGAAGTTTTAATGCTTATAAGTGCACAATTCGAGAAATAGTATAATGAATGCAAAGTTTAGAAGTCGAATCCACATGGATTGACTAATTCTGAATCCTATTTAATTAAACTAAAACTTGTTCTAAATTAAAAAGTAAGTTGTGAAAAGATGTATTTGAATAAAAACTAAAACAATAAGTAAAAAAACAAGGTAACAACACAGCAGAAGAAAATATCAAGACTGATGATTTCACATAGTTAATCTCTCTTAACCAAGGCTGGTCAATTAATCCCAAATAATTAATCCCCTAATATATTTATTGGTCATGGTATCTAGTTTTATAAAAAAAAAAATATTCAACATAATGAACCCGTTAAGTTCTATGGAAGTTGTTAGCTGGAGTCACACAAATCCTAATCCATATGATATCTATGATTATGAATTTGGGGTATTGATTATAAAAATTTATAATACACAAACCTCAATTGACATCAAACTAATACAAATATAATGGCGATCAAACATCTGTTGGGGTTGGTGCTAAGAGCGCCAATTCCCGTTTGTATTTCCTTGAAAATACTTTTGTAAACGTTTTATTATAATAAAATGAGCAGTTTCTAGAATATAATATATCTTCTTATATGGTAATGACGTAATTGATATTGAGATGATTAGTCATGATACAGTTGCAAAAGCGTCGCAATTGACATTGAGTTGTATCATGACGTTGTCATTCTTAGACAGTTCCTGGTCAAGATTTACACTACTTGGTCAGTAAAGTAAACCCGTTGAGACCGGTACATGTCGTAGACTGGAATATATGATTCCAATGGTTTCTCAATGAACCATGAGTCTCGCAGACTCGTATAGACGTGTAGGTGTTTATAGCGGATAAACACTGAACGACTCACCGAAGATTCTTAATGGATGGTACACCAACGTCAATAAGAATCTTCTTGGGTTGAGTAGCATTTGTGATTCTTCGACTTGAGATACCACTGTGGGCACATGAGACATCTTTCACACTTAGATGGCAGTCACGTCACCGATCTATTTAGATCAGACCTCCGCCTATTCGTTGGGTATGGATAGATCCTCAGGGTGTCCTGTGTGTGTCGAGATAGGATCCGACAGTTCTGTGTACAGAGTATAGATAGTCCATATATGATTAGCAATCTGATAAAAACCATGGGCTCGTGGTACACTTTAGAAGTTAGTTCTAAGTGTTTTTTTTAGATTGCTAATAAAGACGTCGACGGGATTATCCCTATAGAGATTTGACGTTTACATCTATATCTTTGGGATATATCTTGATACCTGTGATGGAGGAATTATACATTTGCCATGACCTCGACCTGTATGATTCAGCGAGTTTATCTGTGGTCGTCATAATTTACGGGTGGGTAAATTATGGACACGAAATTGGATTTCGCGACGGATATGCATGAATCTAGAGAGTCTCACTAATGAAATATATTCGTAGAGCACTAGGGAAATATTTATAAATAATACTGATTATTTATAAGTCGTTTAAAGGTTAAACGCAAAAATACATGTGAATAGACCTAATAGTCATTTCTTATTTTTATGTATTTGCATTTAATGATAGATTTTATCAAATACATATTAATTAATTGTCAAATTGAGATATTTGACTAATATCATAATATATATGTATTTGATATTAATGTAAATATAATACATATATTTAATATATTTGTATTTAAATAATTATTTAATTATTTAATTGTTAAATAATTAAATTAATTAAAAATATAAATATCTTAAGTTTTGATATTTTATTAAATGACTTGAGTTGCTATTGTTGACTTGTTGAAAAGTCATTAAAGTTGTAATGATTCAAGTTAACAAGTTGATAAAGCTTTAATGAAACAAATTGAAAAATATCTAGATATTTCCTTTACTACCAAATTCGGCCAAGGCCATAAGAGTTGGTATAAATTATTTTGTTTCATTTTAGGTTTCATAAGTTCATTAGACACCAAAAATAACACAAAAGAAGTTGAGAGAAAAGTTTGAAGTAAAAAGGAAAAAGCTTGGAAATCTTTTGAATTTGTAAGTTTTTCTTTAAAGTCTTCAACATGAAAAATATGTGATGTATTATGGAGTGTATATGATGTATGTAAAATTTTGGGTTGATTGGATTTGATCTTAGCATGTTTTGAACAAAAAGGGACTAAATTACAATTAACCGAAAATTAGGGGTGCTCACGGTAATTAGATAAAATTTGGGGATTTGGTTGCAATCTGATTTTGATGTATTGGATATGTTGAAAATCATTTAAGAAGTGATTTAGAATCATCCAAAATTGTATTTGACAATTTTTGTACTAAAATGATCAATTTGCAAAGTTGTAGGGTAATTCGGTAATTACCAATAAATTTGATTTCTTGTGTAATTCTTCAGAATTTGATAATTGGATAATTAAATAAATAATTTTATTTAATTGAACCAAGAAAAATTTTGAAATCGGAAAATTTTGATTTTCCACTATTCCGCTGCGTTACCGGATTTTCGCCATAAAATCCTCACAAAATATTATCAGAGCGAGTCTGATTCTGGACACCCTAATATGATTATGCCTTTTAAATTCAATGTTTAATTTAATCTTTACTTATTTCATGCATGTGTTTATTTAATTTGATTAAATAAAGTAAAAAACATCTTTTGCGGAAAATCCCTAATTAATAAGGTTTTTATGTAAATTATATATTTGATGCATATTACATGGTCCGTCTTGTCAATACGGTTTATGAATATTTTTCCATGACTACATCCGAGACCGTGCCACTTTGTGAGGGTGTAGCCGATAGAAATTTATTTATGTCGGATTTATATTAGATACTAGATAAATTCAAGAGAAATCGGAATCCTGAACGTGCCCAAGCTGTCAGGGTTACGCAAGTAGCTTGAGTTTATCATTGACGATTTTAACCTTGGTACGTCTCCTTGTGAACGTGCCAAAGCTGTCACAACGAGAAACGACCAGGACCGGAAACCCAGGAGTCACTATTGAGTGATTGACAATTAGTTGTCTACCTGATGAATATATGTAGGCGAGACCGTGCCACTGCTGTTAGCTGAAATATATTCATAGGATCCACCTTTCACTATTTGTATTTAATTTAATTATTGAATCTGTGTATTCTGTTTGGGGATTACAGTTTTACATGATTTAGTGGGAGAGGCATTTTTAGATTAAAAATACATGATCTAGTTAATGCTTTTGATATTATATGAAACTGTTTTATATCTGCTAACCGTTTTTCGTGATCTATATGATAGATTTACGATGGTGGCACCATCTTCTAATCAGTTTGCGCGTATACTGGATATGAACATACCCAAATGCGCTGAGAACTTCGCCGATTGGGACGTGGATTTAAGGATTGTCCTTGATTTTGAGAAGTTGGGATATGTTCTTGACGGCCTGCTGCCCTTTGTTGTGGCTGAGGATGCAACACCGGAGGAACTCCAAGTTTTCCAAGCTTGGAAGGATGATGATTTAAAAGTTAAATCATACATCTTAAGTTCACTGTCACCGGGACTCAAGAAACAATACAATGGCATGTTAGATGCGTATAGTATGATTACGTGATTACGAGAATCGTTTGAGAACCAAGAACAAGTTGTTGTTCATAAAATTGCAATGGAACTGTTCCATTCGTGACTAGACGAGGGGCAAGCTGTGAGCTAGCATGTTCTTCACTTGATCGATCAACTGAGGCAATATAATCTCCCTCTAAATGACATTCTCAGAAGGAGTGTCATTCTTGGTTCGCTTTCAGCTTCATATCGCCAATTCGTGATGTACTTCAACATGAATGTGATTATCTTTACCTACCATGATCTGCATAGGATGCTACTCATGAAGGAAGATGACTTAAGGAAGGGAGTACCGACTCGCACTCCAAAACCTACTTCACTTTCTGCTTCTTCCCAGACCTGGTCAAAGGGAAAGAAGAAGAAAGCGAAAAATAAGAAATTTTTCGGTTCTCAACCACAAGGAAAGATAGCAAAGCCCAAGAGGGCTTCTGACGACAAATGCCATCACTGCAGCAAAGTCGGGCATTGGAAAGGAACTGTCCTGACTACATTGCCCAGATAAGGAAGCAAATAGCATCTACATCAGGTACATTTATTTTTCCAGTTATTGATATCTCATTAGCTTATGAAGCTGTTACATCTAGCTGGATTTTAGATTCTGCTTGTCCTGTTCACATTTGCAATTCGTTGCAGGTGCTGAAGGAAAATAAGAAACTGAAGCCTGGAGAGATGCAATTGTGTTTGGGGAGTGGAGACTCACTGGATGCAGTTGCAGTTGGAGCATGCGAGATCCCATTGCCGAATAGGAAACTTTTGTTGTATGATTACTACGTTGTACCGGGATGTGTAACAAATATTATATCTCTTTTTGTATTAGATACATAAGGTTATCGTATTAATATTAAGAACTATTCTTTGTATTTATATGATAAACGTAATATTCAGATCCTTTGTTGTCCAAATGAGCATGGTCATTACATATTGCATACCTCTAAAGATATTTTGAATATTGGAATTAATAAACGTAGTTTACCTGTTGTTAATAATGTAGACATTTGCATTTTTGCATGAAAGCCCGATGATGAGCCTCGTTTGGAGGCACTACCCGATAAGTTGCGGAAGTCGCGGGAAACGGACGTTGGAAGGGGAAATTCAGGATAAATACGTCATCAGATTTGATTCGCATGTTCACTGCAATTGCGTTCGTGCTGCGTTCATAAACACGTTCGAATGGCGAATAGATTGCGGGCGTTCGTGCAGTGTCCTGGAACGCGTTCGAACGATCGTCTATGTTTCTGTTTTAAAATTAAAGCCCCAAGCTCATAACACCAAGCCCACAATCCCAATCCAAAAATAATTAAAACATTTAAAACACATGTCACAAATTAAATCAAATCCAATTAAAATCAAAATAATATCATTCATAATCAAATTAAATCCAAACAAATCATTTTCCTAATCAAATTATATCCAATCAATCTAAATCAAATCAAGTCAAATCCTCACCAAATCACATCCCTAATTACCAAAGATTTAAATTCAATCTAAATAAATCACCTACCCATTTAAAGATATTCCCCCACCAAAAATACACAAGATCATTTCCTAAAATAATTAAATTAAATACACCTCATATTTACTTGATTTTATTCCATTTTTTAACCCATGCACCAAAACCAATAAACCTCAGCTCACCATTATAAAATGAGACCCAAACCAACCCTCACATTTCTTGGACATTGACTCCTCTCTCTAGAGCATCCTCACGGTAACCTAACCCCATAAAGCTTCTGGACACTATCTTCTTCTCTTCTTTCTCACTCAAACACACAGCAAATCGACACAGCAAAACAGCCTCATACATTACCGAAAATCACACCCAAAACAGCCCCCCTGCATTACTGAAAATCACACCCAAAACAGCCCCTACATTACCAAAAACTGTAGCTTAAAACAGTCCCCCACATCACTGAAAACCACCCCTAAAACAGTCCTAAAATCACCAAAACCAGTCCTAAAAATAACCACCAAATAGTAACAAAGACAACGGAAAAACAGTGGCAAAAAAACAGCTAAAAACACGAGGAAAGACCGAGAAAGCAGCAACGAAAATAGCAGAAAGGCGAAGGAAAACATTGGACCAGAAAACCAGAAAATTTGCTGAGCAGTAACCCTTCCGGCGACGATGTGACGCACTTCCGAGGAGCAACTTAAAAAGTAAGACCTGAAGACACCCTTTATTACTTTTTATTTTACAGTTTGGATGTGACACTCTCGGTTGGACATGAAATATGTCCAACCGGGTGTGCGAGGTCCTATATCAAATATGACCAAATTCTTGGTCACATCTTTCTTCAACGTTCATTTATTTATTTATCGCTCATTTATTTTATATTATTAGCTCTTTATCATTCCGCGTGTTTCTCTCTTTGTTTATGTGTTGTTATATGTATTATCACATTTCACGTCCATTTTCATGATTGCATTATGTTAACGCTTGAATGTTGCCTCTCGTGGTATATCGGATGGAAACCCAAACATAAATTCCGTAGCCGAATCCGAATGGACGGTAGTTTGGTCTGTACTTGGATACAACTACACGTACCACTTGGGGAAACATTCCCGCATGTGCTTACTGCATTGTGGGTGCCACTTTCGTCGTCCTGTTCGAACGCGTTCTCGAACACTACCTGAACGTATGTATTCTGCCTCACCCCCATTCGAACGCGTTTCTGAACGCTACACGAACGCGGGTATTCTGGACAGATTCATTTATCATGTCTTAGGCATTTTTGTGTTCATCGTTCCACTATCTATTTTCTATGTGTTGTTTCTTTATTGTTAAACTAATGCGCATGGGCTAACTAGGGTGGATTAAAGGTCCTCTATTCGAGGGAAATGCCTAAAGGCTACATTTACCAGGATGTTTTGTCGTGTCGGACGAGGAACACTCGATTGAATGTGAAATGTGTTCAATTGGGCATACAAGGTCCCATATTATTGCTTTATTTATCTTATATGCATTGTTACTTGATGCGCATGGGCTAATTAGTTGGTTTAAAGGTCCTCTATTTGAGGGAGAAAAAAGTCTAAAAGGTTACCTTTACCACAATATTTTGCCGCGCCTTTTATTATTCCGTTATTTATTTTTCGCATATTATCTCTTTGTCTATTCATGCATTGTGATCTAGTGCGCATGGGCTAATCACGTCGGATTAAAGGTCCTTCATTTTAGGGATAAAAGGTCTAAAGGCTACATTTACCATGATGTTTTGCCGCGCCGGACGAAGTACACTCGATTGAATGTGAAATATGTTCAACCGGGTATACGAGGTCCTAAATTATGTATTTGTGTCATTTCGGATATCATTTTGGGTAATCTCGTTCGAACGCGTTTCCGAACGCTACATGAACGTATGCATTCTGCCTCAGTCCATTCGAATGTGTTCACGAATGCTACTCAAACGCGCATGCATTCTGTTTTATCATGCATCAGGTCTTATCTCGTTCGAACACGTTTCCGAACGCTATATGAATGCGCACATTCTGTCCCACTTTTGTTCGAATGCGTTTCCCAACGCTACACGAATGCATGTATTTTGTCTATTATTCGAACGCGTTCTCAAACGCTACACGAATGCCCATACAGTGAACTGATTTCTTTTCGTCACATTTCATGCATGTTTGCTTCCTTGGTCATTTCTTTTGCATTACATAATTAATCATGTCATTTCATTATTGACGCTCTTACTGTTATTAATTATTTATATTTCCGCATTTATTTATTTGATATGCTCATGAGATTGTGTGTTTGATTTTATTATTAATGTCTTCATAGTTGCTATTAGTTACATTATTGCACCATATTGTTTAATACGTTTATGAATTATGTATTTTGCCTTTATTCACTTACTTCTATGCATGCAAACTTAGATATAGGTTATATGCAAACTTAGATATAGGTTACTCTTGCGTGTGTATGTTACGTATAAACCTGGTTATATTATTGCACAAATCTTTTCATTACAATTGGAATAAGTAAGGGACCATTCCGAACCCAACGGTTTTAGGTCTTCCCTTGCGAGGGGTGAGTGCGGCCTTAAATCATTTCCCAGTTCACACTGGGTGGCGACTCCATTATTCTCTAGTTTAGTCCCCCGCGGGCTACTCCGTACTCCCGACCAGGCCGCGAGCCAAGGACAGGGTCACCGATTTCTGTGTCCTACAGTCTGGCGACTCCACTGGGGATAGAGAATCGGCCCCGAAATAATGTCTTATAATGTTTGTGATTTGTGCTTTAGTTAACCTTGTCTAGATTTGATTTAACGTAAGGTATCATTAGAGTTAGATAGCGATTTGGTGTCTTCCTTCACTCACTACCTTTTTATAACCAAAAGGAAAAGTTGTGAGGACACCTAGATAATCTTTTGGAGTATATTTAAAGTGGTGGATTGATTTGGACGATTTGTTGTTTATTCCTGTCACCAAGGCGATAAGAGCCTAAGAGGTTAGGGTATTTAAGAGAGTTCGTTACACCCTCCCTCTGGGGAATTTTCAATAGAGGAATCCATTTGACAGTTATCCACGTATCGTGAAGTCGTTTTAACTCGAAGCGGCGGATCGTTATATGGTACCATCACTCGTTGGCACGTACCTTAGGGTATAAAAAAAGGTGCGCTCACTTGGTCGCTCGAACCCTTGAGTGGGGAGACCTAGTTGTGGGCAATCCTTCACCGGTGGGAACCTTTATCTATACTCCTATAAACTGCATGAGAACCATAGTTATATGACCTGTAGAAGCCACCATTTGTGCTTGTGTTTGGGACCATCATCATTCGGATTCATTTGGACTTCTTGTCATGAGATATGAGCTTGTTGGGCCATTTAAACTGGGACGAGTTTGTGTCTTATGACGATTGGGCCAAAAGTTTCTAAAATGTTGATGGTCCACTTTGTGTTTGTGCCCCTGTCAATTGAATTTGTTTAGCCACGTTATTGCAAAAGTGTAAACATGTTGGGCCTTTTTCAACTGGGATAAGTTTACACCTCGCGATAATATGATTGAATGCTTTAAAATGATAATGGGCCAACTTGTATGAAAACCTTGATGGGCTTAGAAAGTCCAAACATGATCCAAATATGCTAGAAGCATGAGTTCGATATCTGCACTGGCTTCCATCCAAAAAGGATACGCCTTGTTACGGCATATTTATATTCTTTTGGACGCTTCTAAGTTCATCCCCACGACCACGGTTGCCGAAAGCCCAATTCGTCGTTTCTAGACAATGGCATGATCCCATAATTGGATTAGTCCATGTGGAAAATGGGCGCTCTTTGTCTTTTACCGATGGAAAGGGACCGAGGTAGCCAAGGTTCACCCTGTAGCATATGAGAGAACGATTTTGTGTACCCACATTGGTGTATGGAATAAGTCATACCTATGACAGAAATGGACTTACCACGAGTGTGGGGGAAATAATGTCGGAATGATATATTCTGTGTTGATAACCACATGTATCTTATATATCTCATGCATGGCACGCATACACGCATCATGCTAACTCATAGTTTCGACAGCCATCACAGATATCGGTTGAGGTAGAAAAGAATGAAGACTTGTTAAAAAACAGTTAGAAAACATGAGCGAGTCAGATAATGAGGTTTCCTGCCTGGATCAATTGGAGACCAAAGTAACCAAAATTACCGAGCAACTACAAGTTTTGACCAACGTCGTAGCCAGTTTGACCATACCCCATGTAGCCAATAATAAAAAGTTCTACAACCGGAATAGAAAGACCATTAGGGGACTTCGGGGACCAAGCCCACTCCTTCAGAGGTCGCCCCTATCAGAAACAGGCGATTCTCCAATTTTGGTAGACCATTGTCAGAGGTGTTTGAAGAACTGAAAAGGCAAGGACTCATAAATCCCTTAGAACCTAAACCACTTCCAAACCATGTGCCCCGCTACCTTGACCTAAACCTATATTGCTACCTCCACCAGCAAAAAGGCCACGAAACCGACAACTGCACCCGCCTTAGGCATGAGATCCAAAACCTCATTGACGCCCATAAAATACCCGATCCAGAAAAAGAACAACCCAACACACACAGAAACCCTCTACCCAACTACCACTCTGTTCCACCACCCACCTACCTGATTAGCTCCGGCCTACCCGACAGCCTTACCCTCCAAACTCACAAACACCAAACTTCCCGCATGGGGATATGGGGCAACGGTAGTAAAGATGAGATAGAGCAGAAGAGGGATTTCTGGGAAAACCTCTCGAATATTGACAATGAGGGGGTTGCAAAAGAGGAAAGTAGATGGGAAAAAGAACTACTGCAGTTGGAAAATCTGATGTTTGAAGAAAGCAAGAAGACGGAAGGAGGCGAGGCTGTAAATTTCGGAGATGCTTACTTTCCTGATCTGATTCAATTTTAGTCCTACATTTATTTTGCTTACTCATTCGAGTCGTTTCCGGTTAGTCCCTAATAGTTAGGCATAAGTCCGATGATGATATTGTTTGCTTTAGGGTGAAACCTTAGAAATGATAACCTCTTGATGTGCTTTTATCTGATACTTTGAGTAGTTGATCTATGTTAGACTCGTGAGCACTTAATTATAGGTTTTTAGCAGTAAAAACCTGAGTAGTCGGCAATGTGACTAGTTGAAGAAATTGTGGATCGATGAATGACCGTTCGCTTAAATGTCTGTCATGATTTTCTTGTTCTATGATGTGTAGTATGGTTGAAAAGAAAAGTCTCGAAAAAAAAATATGAAACCACCTATAACCGATAAGCGTGAAGCTACCCATGGGTGAGTATTAGGACCACCATGAGAAGAAATGCTACCTTAAAGGGTAGGTGTGTTGAAAAAAAAAAAGAAAAAAAAGTTCAAAACGAAAAGAAAAAAAGAGAGACAAAAGAGAAAGAAAATCATACCACATTGAGCACAGAAAAGCAACTGCATGCATAATTGAGACATCTAGGTTGGTTTGACCCATCGATCCCAATTTTTTGACGAAATCATTGAGTCGGCTTACCTGGGGATGAATCTGTAAAGGAACCTTTGCACACACACACTTTAAGTCTGGCTTGGATCATTTAATCAAAAAAAGAGAGACAAAATAGAAAGAAAACCATACCACATTGAACACAGAAAATCAACTGCAGGCATAATTGAGACATCTAGGTTGGTTTGACCCATCGATCCCAATTTTTTGACGAAATCATTGAGTCGGCTTACCTGGGGATGAATCTGTAAAGGAACCTTTGCACACACACACTTTAAGTCTGGCTTGGATCATTTAATCAAAAAAAGAGAGACAAAATAGAAAGAAAACCATACCACATTGAACACAGAAAATCAACTGCAGGCATAATTGAGACATCTAGGTTGGTTTGACCCATCGATCCCAATTTTTTGAAGAAATAATTGAGTCGGCTTATCTGGGGATGAATCTGCAAAGGAACCTTTGCACACACACACTTTGATTCTGGCTTGGATCATTTATTCAAAGACTTGGATTTGAGTTGCGTTGAATGTTTTGAAGGTTCTCTGGTTTCAATACTGGGCATTCTTTGAGGGCAACAATATGTATAACTATTGGGACTATTTCGTAAGAGGCAATATAATATGTTGGTATGGAACGTCACATCACATGATCTACTTTGACCTAATGCAAGAAGCGAAGAGCAGAAAGCTAATCCAAATCTGTGGTCGACCATTCCACCACCCCACGAATAAGGGATATATTGAGAACTTGAGCAATGAGACTAAAGAGAACTGAACAATCACCAGAAGAGAGTCGGCAAAAAGCAGACCCAGGGGGCGATCAGAGACTTTTGTAGGGAAAGAAAAGGAAAAAAAATGGCGAATACGAGCGAGCTGGGAACAGCCATACATATCATCAGCAGTTTCGGGAATTAATCCAAGGGCCGAGGCTCACATTACCAGCAGTTTCGGGAATGAATCCCAGGGTCGAGGCCCACATTATCAGTAGCATCGAGAATGAATCCCATGGTCGAAGCCCAAATTATCAACGGTTCGGGAATGAACCACCTCACAGTAACGGTTCGGGAATGGACCACCTCACAGTAACGGTTAGGGAATGGACCACCTCACAGTAACGGTTCAGGAATGGACCAGCTCTCATCAGCTTAGCTCGGTAATGAATCCTAGAGATCGCAGCATCTTGCAGGGATGAACCTATAGGGGTCGCAGCACCTCACCACCATCAACTCGATTCGAAGTATTCCAGCATAACAGGTAAGTCAGGCGACAGCTGGCGAGCTAGGTAAGTAAAAAATGCATACATGACTTTGATATGATTATCACTGTCACACACTGCACAAGCCCATCAAAGTGGGGGTGACTGTAGACACTTGCATTTTTGCATGAAAGCCCGATAATGAGCCTCATTTGGAGGCACTACCCGATAAGTTGTGAAAGTCGCGGGAAACGGACGTCGGAAGGGGAAATTCAGGATAAGTACGTCATCAGATTTGATTTGCATGTTCACTACATGTGCGTTCGTGCTGCGTTCAGAAACACGTTTGAACGGCGAATAGATTGCGGGCGTTCGTGGAGTGTCCTGGAACGCGTTCGAACGATCTTCTGGGTTTCTATTTTAAAATTAAAGGCTCAAGCCCATAACACCAAGCCCACAAGCCCAATCCAAAAATAATTAAAACATTTAAAACACATGTCACAAATTAAATCAAATCGAATTAAAATCAAAATAATATCCTTCCTAATAAAATAAAATCCAAAAAAATCACATTTCTAATCAAATTAAATCCAATCAAACTAAATCAAATCAAATCAGATCCCCACCAAATCACCTCCCTAATTACCAAAGATTTAAATTCAATCTAAATAAATCACCTACCCATTTAAAGATATTCCTCCAACAAAAATACACAAGATCACTTCCTTAAATAATTAAATTAAATACACCATATATTTACTTGATTTTATTCCATTTTTTAACCCCATGCACCAAAACCAATAAACCCTAGCTCGCCATTATAAAATGAGACTCAAACCAAACCCTCCCCTCTCTTGGACATTGAATCATCTCTCTAGAGCATCCTCACGGCAACCTAACCCCATAAAGCTTCTGGAAATTCTCTTCTTCTCTTCTTTCTCACTCAAACA